>CAWUDS030003594.1:0-31880 GCA_963859935.3 Lathyrus sativus | reverse complement strand
ACACCAGAGACCTTCTGGATTTATGCAACCGTTGGAAATTCCGGTTTGGAAATGGGATTGCATTTCTATGGACTTTGTTACAGGATTGCCAAATACGGCGAGAGGTTTTGATGCTATATGGGTGATTGTGGATCGGTTAACGAAGTCTGCACACTTTGTGCCAATTAATATTAGTTTTCCGTTGACGAAGCTGGCGGAGATTTATATTCGGGTAATTGTGAAGTTACATGGTGTTCCGTCCAGTATTGTGTCGGATAGAGATCCGAGGTTTACTTCAGAATTTTGGAAGAGCTTGCAAGAAGCTTTGGGTACTAAGCTGAAATTAAGTTCAGCTTATCATCCACAAACTGATGGTCAATCGGAAAGGACTATTCAGTCGCTTGAGGATTTATTAAGAGCTTGTGTATTGGAAAAGGGTGGTGCGTGGGACACTCATTTATCATTGATTGAATTCACGTACAATAATAGTTACCATTCGAGTATTGGAATGGCACCCTTTGAAGCTTTGTATGGGAGGAGGTGTAGGACTCCTCTGTGTTTGTATGAGACCGGTGAGAGTGTGGTGCTTGGACCAGAAATTGTTCAGCAGACTACTGAGACGATTCAGATGATTCGTGAGAAAATGAAAGTGTCTCAGAGTAGGCAGAAGAGTTATCATGATAATCGGAGGAAAGAGTTGGAATTCTGTGTAGGTGATCACGTATTCCTAAGAGTTAACCCGATGACTGGTGTGGGTCGGGCGTTGAAGTCCAAGAAGCTGGATCCTAAGTTTATTGGACCTTATGAAATTTTGCAAAGAGTTGGTGCTGTGGCCTATAGGGTGGCGTTGCCGCCGGAGTTGTCGAATCTACATGATGTGTTTCATGTGTCGCAATTGCGAAAATATGTTTCTGATCCATCTCATGTGATTCAGAGAGATGATGTTCAGGTTCGGGAGAATCTTACTATTGAGACGATGCCGTTGAGGATCGAGGACCGTAAGATGAAACAGCTCCGAGGGAAAGAGATGCCTTTGGTGAAGGTAGCTTGGGGAGGTGCTGCAGGAGGCAGTGTGACCTGGGAGTTGGAAAGCAGGATGCGAGAAGCGTATCCGGAGCTATTTCCATCAGGTAATTTTCGAGGACGAAAATAATTAAAGTGGGGGAGAGTTGTAACACCCATTTTAATTATTTAGTCACTTTATTATTATTTTAAAAATTATATGTTGGTGTGCCCTTTGGTGGGGGTGTATTTGATGATGTTTGGTGGGTCTCCCTAATGTGGAGGACTATTGGTGATATTTTGGTGTGAAATATAGTAATATAAAAATAATAGTAACATTGGTGGGGGTGTTATTATTATTATTATATTTATTATATTTGTTACTATTATTAATATTATTATTATTTTGGTGAAATAATAATATTAGTATTATTATATTATTATTATATTATTTTTATTAATATTATTATTATTATTGGTGTGATAATATTATTATTATTATAATTATAATTATTGTTGGGTGTATCACTATTATTATTATTATGTTGAATATTACTATAATATTATAATAGTATTATATTATATTATATTATTATTATTATTATAATGATTATTATAATTATTATTATTAGAATTATTATTGGGAATATTAGTGGTTGGAATAAGTAAAATAAGAGGTGAAAGGGTTATTGGGAAGTTAGAATGGAAATATGAAAAGTCACGATAGAAACCGTGAGGAAGGAAATATGAAGGGGTAGCAAGGAGATATTAGAAAAGTTGGAATGGAGAGGAAAGGGATTACCATAGGCGTGGGATATTGGTGTGATAATAATAATAGTATTATTATTATTATTATTATTACTATTATTATTATTAGTGTTATTATTATTATTATTATTAAAAGTATTATTATGATTATTGGAGAGATAATAATATTATTATTATTGTTATTATTAATAGTATTATTATTATTAAGATTATTATTATTATTATCATTATTATTATTATTAGAATTATTAATATTATTATTATTATTATTATTATTATTATTATTATTATTATTATTAATATGTGGTATTATTAATATTAGTAAGATTATATTAGTATTATTATTATTAAGATTATTAATATTATATTATTTTATTAGTTATTATTATTGGGATTAGAATAATTAAAAAGGGAAATAGAATATGAGGGGTTAGGAGAGTTACGGTACATTTTAGAAAATTGAGAAAAAAGAGCGATAGAAAGAGAGAAGAGGAAAGAACGAGGAAAGTGAAAAAGAACGAAGGAAAAAGGGAACGAAGAACGGAAGAGGAAGGAGAAGGCCAAGAGACCAATTCTAGGAGGAATTCTATCGATCGACCAATTGTCAAGGTAAGGGGGGAGAAATTTGATTGGGAATGGTTTATACATGTATAGGGTAGAGGGGATTCCTTAACCCCGTAGGAATTTATCGTTATATAAAGTTTTATATTGGCATGCTATGATTATTGTTGAGGTTGGGGGATTGATGAATGATGATGATGCATTTTGGGGTATATATATATATGGTGATGATGTTACTGTAGTATTGATCCATTTTGTTGGATTGTTGATGTTACTGTAGTGTTGATAGTAACTAGGAATATAAAGCTGATGAGATTATGTGTTGTTACCGTAGTGTTGGCAATGACAGTGATTATAGCTTTGGGAAAAGTTATGTGTTGTTTCCCTATAGTGTCGTTAATGACTATGGTTAGGACCTTGGTGAGATTCAGAGTGACTCTGAAGTGTCGGTAATGTACCGTAATGTCGGTTCTAGAGTAGAAATTATAGGATAATTGGTAAGTATAATATCTATTGGCATGTTTGTGATTGTGGATTGATGTTGATGAATTATTGATTTTGGTGTAATATATCTATACATATGCATTGTTGTATGATGATATGATCAGGAGGATCGTGTGCACTTAGCGTGCCAGAATATAATAATTATGCATTGGTGTCTTGCATATCATGGTGTTTTGGTGGGATGAATCATGTCTCAGGAGGAGCGTAAGTGATTCATCCGTACTCCTTTGTGGAGAATGGTGGGGGATAGATCATGTCTCAGGAGGAGCGTAAGTGATCTATCCAGGTTCGATTGAATGAACCAATGAGTCGGTACCGCATGCATGGTGTTGAGTTGCATAATTGCATTATAATATGTTATATTGTAATTTGAACAGTAGGTTCGTTATATGG
The DNA here is from genome assembly GCA_963859935.3 of Lathyrus sativus. Taxonomy (NCBI): domain Eukaryota; kingdom Viridiplantae; phylum Streptophyta; class Magnoliopsida; order Fabales; family Fabaceae; genus Lathyrus; species Lathyrus sativus. Next base: position 28,673 of record CAWUDS030003594.1, on the reverse strand, counting down.
TGTTGTTGGGGTGAATAATTGATGTGTTGGTGTGTTTTACTGCCTTATTACATGTATTACATTACCATTATATTTTTGATCATGATTTCTCACCCCTTGTTGTTGTTGTGGTCTGTGCTTCTTCGGAAGTACAGATAATCCAGGTGCTTAGCTAGCTTGGATATTGGTGTGACTGTCGAGTCTAGGATGCTCTGATACGTAGCACGGGACTTGGGCATTTTTATTGTTTCATGTTGAACTCCTATTTTTTTCCTGCGAACGTATCAAAATTTTTATTTAATTGTATTATTTAAATATTCCGCTGTATTTGGAGAAAAACCTTTTTATAAGGAAACGTGATTTTTATGTGATATCCCACTTGGGAAGGAAACTCTGATTTTTATTATGTTATTCATATTTTATTTGTTTTGGGAAGTGGGGTGTTACAGTACCAACCTGGTTTAAAATGGAGATACAGCTATGGAAACCCTTGAATCAATGCTTGCAGGGACTTGAAACTGATCCACACACTACCACTTTGATTCTGTATGCAAGGATCTTGGCTCAAACTTCTTGTATCATGTGATTCCAATTTCTTGCACCTTGAATGATGAAACTTGTATGGCACTATCCTTGATTGATTTAGCCAAATTCTTATGAGAATTGTAATCTATGGATGATGGTGATGAGGATCAGATCAAGAAGTGTAAGAATTGAGGGAGATTTGAGAGAGTTTGAGATACTTTTGCAAAAATGGAGAAAGTGAATGAAACTTGGGGTTTTGAGAAAATGTAATCACCAACCATGGCATGAACCATCTCATATCAATATATACATGGTGTTAGAAACTCCTAGAAGCTTGGAGAAGTTTCCCTTGCATTCTTTCCCTTTAATTTGGTTTATGTATCTTCCATTACAAGTAACCATGGATAACTCCCAAAATGTGAACTAAGCTCAAAATTCTACTTTAGCCAATGTCTTTAAAATGATCTTTCCATTCAAAATGACCTATAATTTTGCTTCATTTGGCCAAAATATGAAAAATCTCATTTTTAAGGTCATTTTTATTCATTAAATCCAACAATTTTGAAACCTTGTGCTATGAATCTTTCCAATCTCTCATGGTCACTTTTCTAGACTCAAAATGTCATTTGGAACAAGTTTGATGTTGTAAAGTTTTCCATTTGAAGCTTCCTTGTATGAGTTTTGGGCATAAGTTAAAATGACCTGTAATTCTTAGATGACCAAAATACCCTTTGCTTGCCAAGACCATAAGTAGAGTTCCACAAATCATATGAAGGCATACCATACCATTCTAGAAAGATACGACAATGAGGAACATTCTTATGTTGACCAGGAATTCATTTGAAATCCCCTTGAGGGGTAAAAATTGCTTGGAAGTCAAGTCACTTTCACAGACAAAATTTCAGATACCTCAGATGACCTGTAACTTGCAAGGACCATAACATGAGTTCTATAAATCTCCTTGATGTCTTCCACCACTCAAATTAAAGGTATTGAGATCCTCTACAAGTTCCATGTTGGCCAATGATCCATTTGAAGCTTGCATTTTGACTTATCTTGCTTGGAAATTTGACCTAAACTAGGGGATTTTACATAGAAACCCTAATTTAGAATCTCCTCTTCTCCTTGATTTCTCTTGATTTCTTCTTAGCATAACAACATATCCTTATTCTCCATGTCAAATGATGAACCCCACATCTCTTCAATAACCCTCACTGCCTTTCAAACAATCATTTGACTTAGAGTTGACCCCAGATGAAACCCTAGTTGACTGTCTCCAATTGCAATACTTGTGATCATACCAATGACTTGTCTCCTTCTCCAAATGACTTTCTAAGTCTCCCATGATGCCCAGATACTATCCATGCTTAGCCCACAGCTCACAATTTCTTTGTTGATCCTCAAATACCCTCAGATAGGAGATGGATGCACTTGCTTGATCCATTGACCTGATAGCTTCCCAATTCTTTCTGATGACTTGAATGAGATTGAATTTGAATAATAACCTCTGGATAGGCCTCTAGAGATGAGAATAATGATTGGTTCCCTGTTGAATGACTTGCTATGCTTATGCTATGCAGATGAGTAGCCTATGTACATGATTCTATATGCAAATGCTAATGATATTGAAGCATAAACCAAGTGAATAAGGTTGAGCAAATTTTAGGGTGCAACAGCTGCCCCTATTCAAGCGACTTGAACCCGATTGGGTGAAGAGCCCGGAGCCTTCAGACATTCGCGGTACGAGACGGTTGAATACTAAGAACCCAGAAATTTGCCAACCGCAGAAATAAACTGCGCCACTGCTTGAGGAACGACGTTCATCAGCTGACTCTGACTGTTACGGCAACCTACCGATCTCGAGCGACCATGCCGGGGTATTTGTCTGCATTTCATCAGGAATAAATCGTCCACGTTAGGAATAAACTCTTCCACGTTAGGAATAACACCGTTCACGTTAGGAATAACATCATCCACGTTAGGACTCCGTTCCACGTTAGGAATAACATCGTCCACGTTAGGACTCCGTTCCACGTTAGGAATAACATCGTCCACGTTAGGACTCTGTTCCACGTTAGGAATGAACTTCTTCTTCGTCACACTCTTCCACGTAAGGAATACGTCTTCTTTTGAATCTGTCCACATCAGGACTAAACCCCTTCCACGCCAGGAACACACTCTTTCTTTCCACGTCAGGAATACAAGCCTCTTTCCACGTAAGGAATATAATCTCAATCTGTCCATGTTAGGACTCCAACTTGATATGTCCACGTAAGGACTCCATCTTTCCACGTAAGGACTCACATCTTTCCACGTAAGGAAACCACAATCTTTCCGCGTAAGGAAACCACAATCTTTCCGATTTGTCCACGTAAGGACTCCCATCCTGATACGTCCACGTAAGGACTCAATCTTTCCACGTAAAGAAACACATTTTTTCTCCCACGTAAGGAATACAAACTTTGATCTGTCCACGTCAGGACTGAACCTGCTTTTCCACGTAAGGAACTGAAGCTTCTCTTTCCACGTAAGGAATAACCCTGTCCACGTCAGGACTCATCTTTCCACGTAAGGACTAACTTGATATGCTTTGTCCACATCAGGACTCCGATCTCTTGTCTTGCTAAGGAAATAAAACTTGTCCACGTTAGGACTTATATCTCAACCCGCGGAAGTAATAGAACCTGTCCACGTCAGGATTCGCGCGTCTCCGACTTGCTGGGGAAATGAGACTTGTCCACGTTAGGACTCATGCTTTGCCAACAATGCGAAGAAGGGATAAATTTGTCCGCGTCGGGACTCTCACATCTTGTCATCGCGAAGAACTACAAACTTGTCCACGTCAGGACACCCACTTCACCATTACGAATAAAGCTATCTGCTGGAAATAAATTGTCCACGTCAGGACACCAACACGAAGAGTAACCCACTTTTGTCCACGTCAGGACTCCACACTCAATCAATACCGAGAACTCGAAGTTGTCCACGTTAGGACTAACACATATCGTCACCTGGAAGAAATGTCCATGTTAGGACTCCACATTCCATCAATTTTGAGAAATCGAACCCGTCCACGTTAGGACTAGCACCTCCTATCAGCCCATGAAATAAAACTGTCCACGTTAGGACTCCACTTTTCTAGCACGAAGAAAACCCGTCAAGAAATTGTCCACGTTAGGACTCATCTTTCCGTTGGTCCGCAAACTTCTCATCACTGACGTTACAGCGACTTTGAGGCTGACTCTATTGGGGATATTTGGAAACCAAACTACCGGAGGCCTGTTCTGATAACTGGCGATAGCCTCTGAAATTCTGGTTCATGAATCCTTTGATGACAAATAGCTCTGCTTGGGGACAAGGAGAACTTATCCTGCTGATTCTGTGGGGAGTAGCGCCGAAGCTGACATTTCGCTGAATGTCTCCTGCCGAGACTTCTAATGTTTTATCGATTCACCTGAGCAAGGGCTTTCTCTACCTGCAAGAGAAACAACACTTGAAACAAAAGGTCAGCAACCTAGTTTATGTTTCAAAAATGCGTATGACAATGATGCAATGCTCCATTCGACATGGAAATGCTACGCTTTTACTTGGTGGATGCAAGTATGACACTATATGCCAATGCAATTGCGGACTTGAAATGTCGAGATACAGGAACTGCTTTAGCAAAATAAATGCTGAAGATAATGCCAACTCCGCTGGGGACAGCCAGATGCTACGGAATTATCCCAGCAAAATAAACGCTGGGGGAGCGAAGTCGACTCAGCTGGGAAATTGGGAACGCAATACCAATCACCTCATTGAAGTAACGCCCTGCTGGGGAATACAACTCTGCTGGAGAATAGCAGATGCGCTTGGTATGATTGGACTTCTGCTGGAAAGTGAACGGATATCACATGGTATTCTGACAAAATAAATGCCGATGCGCCACACCAACTCTGCCGGGGAGAGTCTTAATCTTTGAGTTCCGCTAGGAGGAATGAAGACACTGATTGGAAAGAGAACTCCGCTGGGGATGGGATGATTCTCTTGGGAAAATCAACTGACTCCGCTGGGGGGAGAGTAAACTGTCCGAATACAGTTCACAAACATTAATCTTCTGAGGCTAGCCCGCTCTGCTTGAGATGCACTGTCTGAATACAGCCTTCGATCTAGGAATCGCCAATTCTGCTGAGGATAAATGACTTTGCTGGAGAATGACTTCCGGATAGGCTATGACTAGCTAGAAAGTTCGATCCTTCTTTAGGAAAAACATGCATGACCCGCGTGGGAGTCGAGTCTTTCGTTATGGCAATTTTTTGATCATCTTCCTCGTACGGTTATGAAACCTGCAACAACACAAACAAGACAAGACAAGCCTATGCAACCAAATCGGTTCAGGTTAGTGACGGTATTTTCAGTTAATTCAAAGCTTTAGCAATTGTTGGCAAGGGCTAGTGATGTTATACCCGTGCTAGTTTCAATAAACTTAGGCGTTTTATCATGCACAAAACAGTAAAGAACCAGCATCAAGTATTGAATAACATATTTTATTGATTGGGCCCCTGAATGGGCGGAGTTTTTGTACACGGGATGTAACTCCTGAAAAGAGGAAGCTACGCAAAGCAAATACACAAGTATGCACAAGAAGCATAAATATTTTGACAAATTAAACTTTGTACACATGTTGGCAACGGGATGCAGACGAACACCACGAACTGATCCTCCTATGACTCATCCGACTCAAGTGCTTTCCCAGCATTCACACTTCCGAAGAGGTTGTATCTGATAATCGCCCCCCTCAGGCATTCTCCCGCACCAATGCTCAATGCAGTATCAAATTCGGACCGCAGTCATTTGCTTTTTAAATCCCTAACTTTTGCGTGAACCGCCCTTTACGGGTTTTCAGTTCACCGGGATACCCTTTTTTGCCGAAGCCGCCCAGTGTAGGTTTTCAACTTCGCGGGTGTACATTTTTTCAATTTTATCCCTAACTTTTGCCCGAACCTTTCATTCTGTTTTTGGTCCGCCAGGATGCCCCATTTTTGCCTGGACTCTCTTTTTTCTGTCCAACGGGTCAATTTTAAGCAAAGTATTTTTTAACTGCGTCCGAATTCACAGGCGACGTGAAGTCTTCACCGTCCATGGTGGACAACAATAACGCTCCTCCTGAAAAGACTTTTCTGACAACGTATGGCCCTTCGTAGTTGGGGGTCCACTTGCCCCTGTGATCTGCTTGCGGCGGGAGAATCCTTTTCAGCACAAGGTCGCCCGTCTGAAAGCTCCGCGGATGGATCTTCTTATCATATGCTTTCTTCATTCGGCTCTGGTACAAACGACCGTATGCTAGAGAAGCTAGCCTCTTCTCATCCATCAAACTCAGTTGATTCAACCTGTCCTTCACCCATTCTGCCTCGTCCAGCTGAACGTCTCGCAATACCCTCAGAGAAGGGATCTCAACTTCTAATGGTAATACCGCTTCCATTCCGTATACTAACGAGAACGGGGTTGCCCCGGTTGATGTGCGTACCGTCGTACGATAACCGTGCAAAGCAAAAGGTAGCATCTCATGCCAATCCTTATAGGTCACCACCATCTTCTGGACGATCTTCTTTATATTCTTATTGGCCACTTCAACAGCGCCATTCATCTTGGGTCGGTAAGGGGAGGAGTTGTGATGTTCAATCTTGAAATTCTGACAGAGCTCCTTCATCATTTTGTTGTTCAAATTTGAACCGTTGTCCGTGATTATCCGCTCGGGAATCCCATATCGGCAAATGATATCTCTCTTGATGAATCTGGCCACCACTTGCTTAGTTACATTTGCATACGACGCCGCTTCTACCCACTTGGTGAAATAATCGATTGCTACCAGGATGAACCGGTGCCCATTAGAAGCTGTCGGCTCGATCTTTCCAATCATATCGATCCCCCACATCGAGAATGGCCAAGGTGATGACATCACATTCAGAGGACTTGGAGGCACATGGATCTTATCAGCATAGATTTGGCACTTGTGGCACTTCCTCGCGAACTTGAAACAGTCGGTTTCCATAGTCAGCCAAAAATAACCTGCCCGCAGCAGCTTTCTCGTCATAGCATGCCCACCACCATGCGTACCAAATGTACCTTCGTGTATTTCCTCCATGAGTAGCTTTGCCTCTTTTTCGTCCACACAACGCAACAGCACCAAGTCGTGGTTTCTTCTGTATAAGACGCCATCCGGGTTCAAATAGAAATTACCCGCTAATCTCCTGAGAGTCTTCTGATCTTGACTGGATGCCCCAGCCGGATACTCTTTGTTCTTCAGAAAATTAAGGATATCAAAATACCACGGTTTGTCGTCGGATGCTTCATCAATAGCAAATACGTAAGCCGGTCTGTCAAGCCGAGAGATAATGATTCTGGAAGCCTCGTTCCAGAAGTTGACTTTGTACATGGAAGACAAAGTGGCTAGGGCGTCAGCCATTTGATTCTATGCCCGCGGTACATGATGCAACTCAACCTTGTCAAAGAAAGGCAACAATCTCCTTGCATAATTCATGTAATGTATCAAGTTGGGCTGACGTGTCTCCCATTCCCCTTTGATTTGATTCACCACCAGAGCTGAGTCTCCGTATACGTCTAAATTCTTGATTCGCAAATCAATGGCTTCTTCAAGCCCCATTATACAAGCTTCGTATTCGGCCTCATTATTGGTAACGACAAAGGTCAATCGGGCAGTGAACGGGATGTGCGACCCGTGTGGCGTGGTAATGATTGCCCCTATTCCGCTACCATAAGCATTCACAGCTCCGTCAAATATCATCTTCCACTTAGAACCCAACTCTGGTCCTTCGTCTGGCAACGGTTCTTCACAATCTTTCATCTTTAGGTACATGATATCCTCGTCAAGAAAATCAAACCTCATCGATTGGTAATCTTCAATGGGCTGCTCCGCCAGATACTCAGACAGCACACTCCCCTTTATAGCCTTTTGCGAGACGTATTGGATGTCATATTCAGTCAAGACCATCTGCCAACGGGCAATTCTCCCTGACAACGCCTGCTTTTCGAATACATATTTGATAGGATCCATCTTTGAGATGAGCATGGTTGTATGATTCAGCATGTATTGCCTCAGACGCTTGGCGGCCCAGGCTAGCGCGCAACAAGTTTTCTCCAGCATTGAGTATCGAGATTCACAATCTGTAAATTTCTTACTCAAATAGTAGATCGCATGCTCTTTCCTCCCTGTCTCGTCGTGCTGACCGAGAACACAACCCATGCTTCCCTCAAGAACCGTCAAATACATGATCAAGGGTCTGCCTGCCACTGGGGGTATCAAAATAGGAGGCTCCTGCAAATACTGCTTTATTTTATCGAACGCCTTTTGACAATTTTCGTTCCATGTTACAGCTTGATCTTTCTTCAACAGCTTGAATAATGGTTCACATGTAGCAGTTAGGTGAGATATGAACCGAGCGATGTAGTTCAACCTCCCCAAAAACCCGCGCACCTCTTTCTCTGTTTTAGGCGTCGGCATTTCTTGGATCGCTTTTATTTTAGCAGGATCGACCTCTATTCCTCTTTCGCTTACGATAAACCCCAGAAGTCTACCCGATCTCACCCCGAAGGTGCATTTGTTAGGGTTCAGTCTCAGCCTGAACTTCCTAAGCCTTTTGAATAACTTCAGCAGATTCACCAGATGCTCTTCCTCCGTCTGGGATTTGGCAATCATATCGTCGACATAAACTTCGATCTCTTTATGCATCATATCATGGAAAAGAGTCGTCATTGCACGCTGATACGTCGCCCCAACATTCTTTAATCCGAAGGGCATCACTTTGTAACAAAATGTTCCCCAAGGCGTTATGAAAGTGGTCTTCTCCATATCCTCTGGCGCCATTTTAATCTGATTATAGCCTGAAAAGCCATCCATGAAGGAGAATACGGAGTATTGAGCGGTATTATCAACTAGCACGTCAATATGAGGAAGCGGAAAATCGTCTTTTGGGCTTGCTTTATTCAAATCTCTATAATCCACGCACATCCGAACCTTGCCATCTTTCTTCGGTACTGGTATGATGTTAGCAACCCATGAGGGATATTTTGTCACAGCCAGGAAACCAGCGTCCCACTGTTTTTGAACTTCCTCTTTGATCTTCACTGCCATATCTGGTCGAGTTCTGCGAAGCTTTTGTTTGACTGGCGGGCATTCTTCTTTCAGTGGCAGGCGGTGCACAACCATATCTGTATCGAGCCCTGGTATATCTTCATATGACCAAGCAAATACATCACTATACTCTCGGAGCATTTCAACCAGCCTTCGTTTAATATCACTCTGCAGTGCGGCCCCGATACGGATATTCTTCTCAACCCCTTCCAACCCGAAGTTGATAATTTCGATGACCTCTTCGTGAGGCAGAATGACTCTTTCCTCTTGCTTCACCAACCAAGACAGTTCTTCAGGAACGTCACTATCTTCGACAACCTCTTCTTCGGCCTGAAATACCGGATGCTCGAAGTCGGGACGAGTCATAGGTGGTTCAAGGATGTCATCTGAAAATGTTATCCTGCAAAAGGAATGGTTAAGTGCTTCAAAATGCGTATAAAGCGAATAACCACGTTACCCTTTTATTGAAAAATACAAAACAAGAAAGACAGAGATTACAGTATTTGCACATGAAAAAACGCCATTTATTTAATGATTAACACGCAATGTTCATAACAACATGGCCCTACGCAAGTACTGATGCCTTGGGCAAGACATCAGATTATTCAAAAATTAATAAAGCAAAGCATTACGGTTTAAGAGTCACAGGAACAAGCTCCTGAATAGACCAGTTGCACAGTCCTTGTCCTGGCGTGCTTGGCTGAATCCAGGCATCCATATCACAGTCGCTGTCTCCTTCGTCAGACTCCGAAGCAGCATTGACGGTTTCATGACATACTCCACTGGCAGAGATGGTTATTGGCCCTCTGAAGCGGGGTGCTCCCACAGCAGGTGTTGATGACGACGGTTGGTACCCTAGACCGAACCGGTCCATCTTCACAGGAATATCCAGCACTTTGCCCCAGCCCTTTGCTTCTCCTGCCTCCACTAGAGCTTGAGCTTCTTTATATGACGAGACGGCTATCTCCGGCGCTTTACTCGGCCCGGGACCTTTGTCCTTGATACGCAACCCTTCAAATGCCTGGCAAGGTGTTTCGTGGATCTCTCCGTCGACCTCCACATATTTAAATGACGACAGATGGCTGACCAGGATGTCTTCTTCTCCGCATACGGTGACCACGCTGTCTCCGACCATATATTTCAACTTCTGATGCAGGGTAGACGTGACTGCCCCAGCCCCATGGATCCAGGGTCTTCCGAGCAGGCAGCTATATGCAGGCTGTATATCCATGATATAAAACTCAGTTGCAAACACCTCCGGCCCTACTTGCAGGGGCAATGTTATCGATCCAAAGACTGTTCTCCGCGTGCCATCAAATGCTCTAACTACCAAGTCACTGGGCGTACACAGGATTCCTCTGACATCTAGCTTCATCATCGCTTTCTTAGGCATCACATTCAGAGACGATCCGGTGTCGACCAATACATGCGACATTACTGATCCTCTACACTCGACAGATATGTGCAGCGCCATATTATGATCTCTCCCTTTCGGGGTCAAATCGAAGTCGGTAAAGCCCAAGCTGTGACCTGCATTCACATGTGCCAACACTCCTTCCAGCTGATTTACAGAGACGTCTTGGGGGACGAAGGAAGTATCCAGGACTTTCAACAAAGCATTTCTGTGAGCTTCAGAACATAGGAGCAACGACAGGATGGATATTTTGGACGGCGTCTGTTGCAGATGCTCCACAATCTTATAATCACTTTTTCGAATTAAGCGCATGAACTCTTCTACATCTTTCGATGCCGCTTCTTTGTCGCTTGCTTGCACTGGGACATTCTCAACCACCTTCCCTTTTCCTTTCGCTAGTCTTTCGGCCTCCACTTCAGGTGATATGAAGATCCTACCACTCCTTGTCATACCTCCTGAACCAACAACATTATCCACAGTCTCGGCTGGCTGCTTATTAACATCAATCTTTACCCCGTCACAAAACACCTCCAACCCATATGACCAGGGGACTGCTTTTGTGTTCTCGTACGGGATTGGCCCGGCCTTAGTTATGGTAATCAGTGGTCGCTGAGCCGGTGCCGCAATAGTGATTGTCTTCCGAGGAACCGTTACAGTGGCCACATCACTCTGATTATCTGCTACTGCCCCTGCAGGCTCTTCAGTTGCTGCTCGGTCAAACTGCAATGTGCCTCCATCAATTAAAGCCTGAATGCCTTTCTTCAAATCATCACACCCCCTGCTAGGGTCCAGCATTCTAAGCAATATTCGTCACATCCTGGATAAACACCCCCTTGCAACAGTCTGCTTTTTATCTCGCTCAGCGGCGTCTTTAAATCGTCGATATTCATAATCAGATTCAACTCTTCCTCAGTTAGAATGGCGTTTTCCCCATGATTAGGCATGGGCTTCTGCACTATATTCGGACCTGCCGTTCCGAAATTGATAGTCTTATTGTCCAAAAGATCCTGCACAACGTGCTTAAAAGCATGTCAACCCTCTATATCGTGGCCCGGAGCCCCAGAATGAAACTCACAGTGCCTGCTTGCATCATAACCATACGGAGGAGTCCCCGTTATCGGTGCCAAAGTTCTCTTCTCTACCAGGTTCAAACCCAACAGCGTCTGCAACAAATCTGCGTAAGTTGAGGGAGGCTTCTCAAACACTCTTCTTGGCTTACCACCCTGGAATCTTCGCTGAGCCTGCTGCGCCCCCTGCTGTGGCTGCTGCTGCTGCTGTTGAGACGGTTGTGGTTGTTGAAGTGGTTGTTGTTGATATGGGATAGTAACACTCGCCACCTGCTGCGGCTGATGATATTGGTTTCGACCCCTGCCTCGGCCTCGGCCTCCAAATACTGCGTTTGCCTCACCCTGACGGCGCCCACCAAAAGCTTTCCTATTACTGCCAGATGCAGTTGATTCCTCAGCCTGGAATTTTCCTTGCTTAATGTTACGTTCAATCTTTTCTCCCATCAAAATTAGGTCTGAAAAACTGGCCAGGGATGTATGAAACAGCATATCATGAAACAAGCCTGTGAATGTGCCGACAAACATGTCATTCATTTCCTTATCTTCTACAGGAGGACGGACCCTGGCAGCCATATCGCGCCACCTTTGCGCGTACTCTTTAAAGCTCTCCCCCTTCTTCTGCGACAACCCTGCCAATTGGACCCGATTGGGCGCCAAGTCGCTGTTATACTTGTAGTGAGCTACAAATGCCTCTGCCAATTGCTTCCATGTTTTTATATTGGTCGGCTCCAACCCCATATACCACTCTAAGGAAGGGCCCGACAGACTATCTTGAAAGAAATGCATTAGCATTCTCTCATCAGTTGAGTATGCAGACATCTTTCTGTAATAAGCTCGCACATGCACTTTCGGACAAGTGTCCCCTTTATACTTATCAAACGCAGGAGCTTTGAATTTGATTGGTGTTGCACCCCAAAATTTGACCAACAATTATTTATTCATTGAGTGTTTGAAAGTGGATACCTTCATCAGAAAGTTCAAGAGATCCTCAGAAGAAGTGGTTTGAAACCAGGGTTGTGTGCTTCATAACTTGAGGGTTGTGGGTGCCCCTCAGATGATTCTGAGACTTTGAGAATGAACTTGATGTTTTGGGAAAGCCTATGAGATGTCTTGATAGCCTTCATGAAGCCCAGAGAAGTCATTATGCAAGAGTTCAGAAGATTCAACCATGAATGATAGAATTAGGGTTTTGACTGGGTCAACCCTAGGATAACTGAAGATTTGGGGAAGGTTGGGACCCAATCCACGGGCCATGAGATCATGGAATGATGCATAGAGATGATATAAAGATGATTCCTAGGCCAACTCATCATGAGTGAGGAGTTTGAGAAGTTTCAAGTCAGGGTCCCCAAGGATTGTCAGTGAAAAACCCTAATTTGATCCCTATCTTCCAGGCAGTTTTAGCTCTAGATGTGATTGATATCTCACCTTCCCCATAACATGAATGTTGTAGAGCTTGTTCTAAGATTTAATTTTAGTGGTGGAAGTCCTTGATAGGAGTTACAGAGCTCAAGTTATGGTTTTGACAAATTACAGGTCAGCAGAGGTATGTGAATCTGGGTCCTTGAAAGTCACCCAACTTGCAGACAACTTTTGCCCTAGTAGGATGATTCCTATGACTTCTTGGTCAACATGAATGTTGAATAGCATCTTCTTAGCTTTAATTTGAGTGGTAGAAGTCCTTGATAGGATTTGTGGAACTCAACTTATGGTTTGAACAAGACAGGGGTATTTTGGTCATTTGTCAGTTATAGGTCATTTTAGCCAATGCCTAAAACTCCTATTTCCAAGCCTCAAATGGAAAAACTCAAAACATGAAAGTTGTTCAAAATGGGATTTTAAGTCTAGAAAGAAGGTCATGAATTGTTGGAAAAGCTCATAGCATGGATTTGCATGATTGGTCAAAAATGAACTAAAAAGGGCATATAAGTTTGAAAAGTTGAAATTGGAAATTGGTTTAGATAGAATTTTGATTTAAGGCTTTAAAATGGGTGATGCTTTGAAAACTTGTTACTTGAAAAAGAAGGCAACTTTGAAATAGCTTGCACAAGTGAAAGAAAGGGCTGATTCTCATTCATTCCTTCTCAATATCTCACATAAGGAGAATTTGACACAAGAATAAGGACTTGGTGCATGAGATATGGATCATTCAAAATACCATCACATGATACTTTCCACACTTTTCTAGCACCTCCTAGATGAATCTAGAAATTTCCATCCATCATTATAAGAAGAGTGATCTTCATAGTGTTCAAGGTTGGTGATAGAAGGCAGTTTCAGAGGAGAGAGAGAGAGAGAAATAGCCATTGAAGTTCTTCCTTCAAGTTCAAGCAACCCAAGAAATCTTTCACTACAAGTCATCTCCTTCACAACCATTGCAAACAGAAACGTGTTCAACACCAAGGGATCATACTGAAGCCATTTCAAGCCTTGAATCATCCTCCACGAGCACCTACCATCATCACTTGACAGGTTTCTTTCTTTCCTTCTATCTCCTAATTTATGCAGTTTTAATTAGTTTTATAGATATAGAACTGATGCATTAGGTTAGAGGATGAAACCCTAGGAGTTATAGCACGATCCATGGAGTTCCATAGCAGAGCCAAGAAACTTTAATCTTCAAGAATTGACTGATTTGTTAGTCTAAGTTGTCCAAAATTGGTTTAGAATAGTTAGGTAGATGTGTAGAGTAGCTGTACGCCATTAGATTTGAGGATTATTGAAGGTTAATATCAGGTGAATTTCATTTGGACCATGACCTTGTGGGCTTCTGTTAGGATTATCTAGGGAGAATTAGGGAAAAGTACGCGTGTAGTCTTGTTCCTCTTGATTAGTAGAGCAATTTTCGTGTTGGAATTTTAGGGTTTCGTGGCCTGAGCAGAGAGAACGAGTGGCTAGAATATTGGTGCATGGAGGAAGGGTTTTCTGCAAAACCCTAGGTCAGTTTGGGGACGATGGCTGTTGGCCGTTGGATCTCCCTGAATTCTTGACCTTTTCCTCTGATCGTGTGGCCAGGTTTCAAAATGAAAACGGAGGGAAACCTCCCCGCTGCAACGCAGCGTTTCATTAAAGCTGAAGACCTGGGCCTGGGTCCAGCTTGCTACGCGCACCCCCCCCCTTTTGCAGCCCATTCAGTAATTGAACTAGCGTGCATTGCTATTTCCACCCCCCTCCCTTTTAATTGTTTTAAATTCTTTTTATTTCTTTTAATATTTTTCTTGTCTTTAAAAATTCATAAATAAATGAAAAATAACTCTTTTTTGTCCATTCTTTTTTCTATGTTGAGATAATTTTGTGTAGAAAAATATAAAAATAAAAATGGAATTTTATTTTTAATGTAGAATTTTTAGTAGTATTTTCTTTAATATAGTGTATTTGCTTTCTTTTAGTTGATACCTCATTTTGCAAAAATTGTTTTAGGACCTTCCTTTAGTCTTTTTAACCCATTCTTTTTTGGTGTAATTAGATGATGAATCATAGTTCCCCATAGGATTTATTCTAGAATTTTAGAATTAAATTTTGATTAGTTTAATTAGGGTAGATTTAGGGTATCCTAATTAGGGTTTAGGTTGTGCTTAGGTGAAGAAATCCATTTTATTTAGATAGTTTTGTCTTGATTTTTGGGTGGAGGCCCATATGGATGTTATGGATGGACTTTGTAGACCCTTGTGAATAATTGTTAGATTTTTCCCCCTTGGTTTAGTATTTTTAGGTATTTTCTGAAGTTGCCTGATGATTTTGTCTGTCCTGTGGTTATCTGCTCATATCTGGGGTTTAGTTTTGGGGAATTTGTTGTGGGGCTTGTGTTATCTTGAAGATCTTGTTGGAGAGCATCATGGAGAGAAGATTGTAGATCAAGAATCAGAGACCCAGAGCTTGGCTTTTTCCCTGTCTGTGAGGTTTTGAGATCCTGAAGTTTGAAGGGAGTTCATGGTACTTTCCTGAGGAAGGCACTATGAATGACTTTCATTCTTTCTTCTCACCTCTTTCTTAAGTATCCAATGATGTTGGAGCCAACTTGTGAGTTTAATTTCTCCTGAAGAGGAATGTAAACTGATCACATGTTGTTGAGCCACATGGGATACAACTCCTAAGTGAAAGCCTCCTAGTACTTTCCTGAGGAAGGTCCTATGGGTCTATTCACTTAGTTCCATTAGTTTGTCTAGGATTTCTCAAGTATCCAATGACGTTGGAGCCAACTTGTGAGTTTAATTTCTCCTGAGGAGGAATGTAAACTGATCACAGTTGTTGAGCCACATAGGATACAACTCCTAAGTGGAAGCCTCCTAGTACTTTCCTGAGGAAGGTCCTATGAGTCTATTCACTTAGTTCCACTAGTTCAGATAGGATTTCCTAAATATCCAGTGATGTTGGAGCCTGCTTGTGAGTTTAGTTTCTCCTGAGGAGGAATGTAAACTGATCACAGTGGTTGAGCCACATAGGGTATGACTCCTGAGTATACACCTCCTAGTGCTTTCCTGAGGAAGACACTATGAGTCTGCTTGCTTAGCTCCCTTTCTTTGGTAAGCTTGTTCTGAAGCTTGAAGACTGGGATGGATTTCTCTTGTTTAGGGTTTTGCTTTAGTGCTTAGATTTGATTCAGATTCTGTGTTAGGGTTAGGATTAGATGTAGATCATTTCTTTCTCAAGCATGTGTTTTGTTTGCCTGATGGCACTTCCTTTCTTTTATCTGTATATTGCTTGATAGCATGTTGTTTATTTTCAGTATGATTGCTGTTATTTCATGACTGGCTTGAGGTCGAGACGAGCTTATGGAGGCTGAAGCCCCACACACATTTCCTCCCTCACTTGCATTGCATGCATTTTACTGTTAAAGCTGATGCTTTTGTCTGTTTTGGTGTATCATTGACATGATCCCTTAGGACTCTCATTTCCTCCGATGAGGATTTGATGATAGACTTTTAGGTTGAAACCTATGCATGGCAACATCTAGGAGTTCCCTGTTCAAACCTCAACCATAGGATGAATCCATGGCATGACAACAGTAGGACTTGATAGTCTCCCTCCTAGTTGGGCCTGTTCTCTTCTCATCTCGAAGCAGTTTAAAATACAGTAATCATGAATGATTTCTTTCGTACGTTACGAGCCTTAAGCTATCTGAGATTAGATGTTTAGTATGGTACCCTTTGGGTGACATGCGACGCATTCACTCTCAGGTCATAGTCTCTAGTGCGGTTGAGATTGCAAATACAATAAAAAACACTTCTTTCAGGAGATAACCCGTAGTTTCCCGAACTACGTTTGCTCTGATCTTTCATGCCAGATGAAAGTACGTAGGCATAGGATGCGATATCCTAGCGAGCAACCTTCCCCACCTTCACCCGTAGTTAGCCGAACTACGTTGACTCTGATTTCTCGTTCCAGACGGGAATACGTAGGCATAAAGTGCGACGCTTTGCCGAGTCATTTTTCTTTTCTTTTTCAGCCAGCCTTGATAGGTAGATAGATTATAACCAACCCGTCCAAGTAAACAAACAAGCGAGGATCCCGTCGAGTACGACGGACGTGAGGGGTGCTAATACCTTCCCCTTGCGTAACCGACTCCCGAACCCAGATAATGGTTGCGATGACCTTGTCTTACCCTTATTCGTCAGGTTTTTCCGATCGTTTCCTTTCCCGCTCTGAGGGATAAATAACGAAAGGTGGCGACTCTTCTGTCATGCCGGCACCTTATTTTCGCGCAAGCGACAGCTGGCGACTCTGCTGGGGACGTTATTGGCATCTAGGGACTTTTCCCATCCCTTATGCTGGGACTGTTTCCCATCCCCTACGCGAGTCAATCCTATCGTTTGTGTGCTTGCTTGTTGCGTTGCGTTTATTTATCGCATTTTTACTTCCCGCATTTTATTTCCCGCATTTTATTTCCAGTTTGATATGATTATCTGTGCTGCTGTGGGAAAGGGATGTTACTATGAGTGAGAAGCCGGACCTGGGCTTGAGTACACACCTAGATATAGTTGTGGAGAAGTAGTAGACGAACCTGTCTGCTGAGCAGGCACAGTTCCCTACGAAAATCTGCGCTCAGACGAGATTCTTGCAGAGGTGCTCCTTTCCGGTCCTGAGGATCTGAGGGGAGTCCAGACGTGAGGATTGTCGACTCTGGGGACCGATCATTTGGAAGTCAGCTAAGAGAGGCCTCTTCATGACCTGATGATGCCACTCCTTCTGGGAATCGTATTGTCACTCATGAAAGTCTGTGACGCTGATGACCGCATAGGATGCCGTACCTTTGTCCGTGGATTAGGTCCATACCTGTGAGTGGGGTTGGGATATTGCAGGAAACTTTGACCTCCAGACTACCTGGTTTTCTCGACAGTGAATCAGTTATGTTGGGTTCTCAGTTGCAGATATGTTCTTGATAGAGCAAGGGTTGATCAGAGGATCTTATCATCGGGTGTTTGTCTGTTCTTGATAGAGCAGGTTCCGATCAGGATATTGTTATCAGAGGTTTGTTCCGGCCAGAGCAGATTTTGAGTGGGGTCTGAAGATCTCATCAGCAGCTGTGTGTTTGTTCTTGATAGGGCAGATTTCGGATTTGGGGTCTGAAGACTTCAACAGATATTCCTTGATATTGCACCCGGGGTCCTTATTATCAGGCACTTATTCTTGTCAGAGCAGAATTTTGATCTCGATCCTATCAGATGGTTATTCTCAGCAGATCAGATCAGTGGTCCTACACCGGGGTTTCCTTCTCATCAGTGATTGTTGACACCGAATCTCCACAGCAGCCACCTGGATATATTGTTGCATGCCTGCATTTTGCATTAGTTTGCATAATCATTCGCATTCCATTGGCGTGTGTCTGTGACAGGTACCGTTTCCCCGATCCAAGGTCTCTCGCCTCTTATTGTGTTACTGCAGCCTCTCTCAGGAAGACTGATGCGTACGAGTTCTCGGTCCTTGATGTGTCGAATCTGACTATTGCAATGTGAGGTTACTATTTCCATGATTGGGCCCAGATTCCTCTCCTTATTATTGTCAGCAGGCGCCAGGACCGGGGAAAGTCTCTCAAGCACGCAGACACACGCATGCATCCGCATAGAGCATTGTTGCATGACATACATTTTGTTGCTTTTCCTAACCTTTGATATTGACAGGTTTTTCAGGTACTCAGGTTCCGAGCTGCTTTCGATCTCCAGGATTGATCAAAGACTCATCCACCGCTACTCAACTCGCGCTAATCAGACGAGGATAATGGACCAGGTACAGTCAGATGTTCAAGAGCTTCGTGAACGGATGGATCGTTTTATGGAGCTGATGCAAGTAGTTGCGAATGGGCAAGACCAGCTTCGTACTTTGGTTCAACCTCTCATCTCCAGGGTTGACAGTAATGGAATACTTCACGGCGGGGCCGTGCCCACTCCTCCTCAAGGGGATACTCCACAGAACGTTGTTCCTGCTGCCGGGGGCAACGGCAGTGCTAACGGCAATCTTATGACTAATCTCGGACTCAACGCGGCTGGCGCCGTCAATGGTAGTTTGGGAGCCAATGTTAACATGGGGCCGGTCAACGGCAATGCTGGTGCAGGAAATCTGGTGGTGCCTCAACCGTGGCTGGAGGACCATCAGGATGATATATTCTCTCAAAGAGGTGTAGAAGCAGAGTTGAATGCTGAAGCTCGACTCAGGTTCAAGGCGCTGGAAGACAAGATGAGAGATATAGAAAATCAGAACACATTGGGCGTTGACATGTCCAAACTCGGGTTGATTGCTGACTTTAAAGTGCCTCACAAGTTCAAGGTGCCTATCTTTGAGAAGTATAGGGGTACTACTTGTCCCCGCGTTCACCTCCGATCTTATTATAGAAAGATGTCCGCTTATTCTGACGATGAGAAGCTGCTGATGCACTTCTTTCAGGATAGTCTTTATGGTCCATCGCTCGAATGGTATATGGGTTTGGAGCCCGCTACTGTGCGCACCTGGAAAGATCTTGCAGAAGCGTTTGTTCTCCACTATCAATATAATAGCGACTTGGCTCCCAACCGAGTTCAGCTTCAGAATCTCTCGCAGCGGAACAATGAAAGCTTCAAAGAGTACGCCCAGCGGTGGCGTGAATTGGCCGCTCGGGTCCAACCACCGATGGTCGAGCGTGAGTTGGTGCAAATGTTCGTGGCTACCCTTCCTGGAATCTATTATGAAAAGCTGGTCAGTGGCATGTCTGGAACATTCTCGGCCCTCATCACTTTGGGCGAGCATGTTGAGAACGGTATAAAGATCGGAAAAATTCAGGGCGAATCATCCTCAGCTGGAGGAGCTAGCAAGAAACCCTATACTGGCAAGCGTCGAGAGGGAGATGCCAGTGCTGTCACTAATGCTAGGAGAAAAGGCAAGGGCCCTCAGCCTCAGATTGCTAGCATAAACATCCCGGCTGCTCCCCCGCAGCCGCAGCAGCAGCCTCAGCAGCAGAATAATCAGGGATATAAGAGATATCAGAATTGGGGTCCCCTGGCAAACCGTCATCTTGAAACTCCACCTATGTCATATGCACAGCTTCTGCAAACGTTGCTTCAGCTCCAATTGGTTCACAAGAGGACAATGGCTCCCTTAACAGGGGCACCACCACAAGGGTACGATGCGAATGCTACTTGTGAATTTCACTCTGAGGCACCTGGCCATACGGTTGAGAATTGTAAAGCTTTTAAGCACAAAGTCCAGGACTTGGTGGACGCCAAGGTTATCAACTTTTCTGACAACGTGCCCAACGTCACCAAAAATCCAATGCCTCATCATAAGGGGGGCGGAGTGAATGCTGTTATCACTGAGGAGAGTTCAGACTTGCTGACCGATGTCAAAGATTTGAAGACGCCGTTGAGTTTTGTTAAGGCTAAGTTGCTGAAGAAGGGCTTCTTTCCTGGATGTGGAGAGTTATGTATGGCTTGTGCTACACTTCCTGATGGGTGTGAGCAGTTGATCGAAGGTATCCAAAGTCTGATGTCCGAGGGTATTTTGCAATTCAGCCGGAGCGTTGAGTGTGCATCAGGGGAAGTCGTACTGAAGCAGGCAGACGAAGTTGCTACCATTACTATTCCTCGTCACCCTATTACTATTTCCGCGCCCCGTCCGCCTTCTATCACCATCACCAGGGCCGGACCAATCCCATTCGAGAGTACCAATGCCGTTCCATGGCATTATGGCGCCGAAGTTTATTGTAATGGTCAGAAGATAGAGCTTGAGCCATCCGGATCGACTGCGCAGAATCTTACCGAAGTCAGTGGTATCACTAGAAGCGGAAGAGTATTCGCACCAGCAGAGGTTGCAGCAGAGAAAGTGGTCCGAGCTGACGCTGTGGATAAAGGTAAAGGTAAAGCTGTTGAAGAGGTCCCTGCAGGGGCAGAGAAAGACTTGCTAGTTAAAGATGCTGAAGAGTTCATGCGACTAATCAAGAAGAGTGACTACAAAATTGTAGATCATCTTCATCAGACTCCGTCGAAGATCTCTATTCTTAACCTGTTGCTGTGTTCTGAAGCGCACCGCAACGCATTATTGAAGGTATTGAATGCTGCATACGTGCCGCAGGAGATATCAGTAAATCAGCTCGAGGAGGTGGTGGCCCATGTCAATGCTGGTAATGGGCTGGGATTTACGGATCTGGAGCTGACTCCTAAGGGAAGAGATCATAATAGCGCCTTGCACGTCTCAATAGAGTGCAGAGGCACGATTATGTCACATGTCCTAGTGGATACGGGTTCCTCGCTTAATGTGCTTCCGAAAAAGGCACTGATGAAGTTGGATACCCGTGGACTGCTTTGCACGCCCAGTGATCTGGTCGTGAAAGCCTTTGACGGAACCAAGCGCCACGTCTTCGGAGAGTTGACCCTGCCAATTCAAGTTGGTCCGGAGACATTCAATACGGTTTTCTATATCATGGATATCATGCCCGCCTATAGTTGCCTCTTAGGTCGGCCATGGATCCATTCTGCTGGCGCCGTGACGTCCATGCTGCATCAGAAGCTTAAATATGCTGTTGGGGGCAGCATAGTGACAGTCTGCGGTGAAGAGGACATCATGGTGAGCCACCTATCGTCCTTTAAATACGTTGAAATGGATGGTGAGATCCATGAGACTCTTTGCCAAGCATTTGAAACCGTTAAGGTGAAGGAGGTAGCTCCCGTTGTTGCAAAGAAGCAAGAGTTGAACCTCTCCTCGTTTAAGGAAGCTAGGGCCGTTGTCGAAGCCGGTTCCACCTCAGGCTGGGGGCATGTCTTGGATATACCAATCAAACAGGATAAGTTTGGATTAGGGTATTCTCCTGGAGCTGAAGCTTCATCTTCTTCCGGCAGCTCATCTCGTGGGAAAGGGCCGATCTTATTCACCAAGGGGGGAGTAATTTTCGAGAGCATCAACGCTGCGTCAGAGGACAGCGGAGACAGTGATTGCGATCTTGACGCCTGGATCCAACCGAGCAAGACAGGCGAGCGCCTCCACAATTGGACCATCAAGGAGATTATCAAGCTGACAAGTGAAGAGTAATGATTTGCTTTTTACAATCTTTGTACAACCCTATGTCCTGCCCGGGGCATAGTAGTTTTACTGTCAGGGCCTTGTTGGATTATGTGTATGCATTTTGTTAATAAATAAAAGGCGTTTTCTTCGTAATCAAATATTGTGTTCTCTGTTATTCCTATTTTATGTTTATTTCGAAAAACAGCAAAATGGCAACGAGGTTCGTGCTGACCTGCATATTCCTGCTTTAAACTTAACCCTTGTTATTGCAGGATCCACGTAACAGACGACATCGACTATGGACCCTCTACGGCTCACTACGACTTTGATTGCCCGATCTATCAAGCCGAGGATGAGATTGATGAAGACGAAGACCTTCCGGAAGAGTTGGCCCGCTTGTTGAGACAAGAGGAGAAGGTTATTCTGCCTCACGAGGAGGATATTGAGATCATAAATCTGGGTTCTGAGGAGCTTATCAGGAATGTCAGAGTAGGGACTGCGCTGCAGAATGATGTCAAGCATAGACTGGTCGAGATGCTTCGAGAGTATAGTGACGTCTTTGCTTGGTCATATGAAGATATGCCCGGACTCGACACTGATATCGTGGTTTATCGCTTGCCGTTGCGAGAAGATTGCCCTCCAGTCAAGCAGAAGCTCAGGAGGACGAGACCAGACATGGCTGTAAAAATCAAAGAAGAAGTCCAGAAGCAGTTGGACGCAGGATTTCTAGCCGTTACCACTTACCCTCCGTGGGTCGCCAACATAGTGCCTGTACCGAAGAAGGACGGTAAGGTACGCATGTGCGTCGATTATCGGGATTTGAACAGGGCAAGCCCTAAGGATGATTTCCCGTTGCCTCATATCGATGTGTTGGTCGACAATACAGCCCAGTTTTCCGTGTTTTCGTTCATGGATGGCTTCTCCGGTTACAATCAGATTAAGATGGCGCCGGAGGACATGGAGAAAACGACGTTTATCACCCCCTGGGGCACGTTTTGCTACAAGGTAATGCCCTTCGGTCTGAAGAACACAGGGGCCACTTACCAGTGAGCAATGGTGACTTTGTTTCATGATATGATTCATCATGAGATCGAGGTCTATGTTGATGACATGATTGCAAAGTCCCAAACGGAGGAGGAGCATCTGGTCAATTTGTTGAAGCTGTTTGAAAGGCTTAGGAAGTTCAGGCTGAGGCTGAATCCTAACAAGTGCACTTTCGGAGTGCGGTCCGGAAAGTTATTGGGGTTTATCGTTAGTGAACGAGGTATTGAAGTTGATCCTGCGAAGATAAAAGCTATCCAAGAAATGCCAGCGCCGAAAACAGAAAAAGAAGTTTGTGGTTTCTTGGGCCGAATAAACTACATTGCAAGGTTTATCTCTCAGCTCACGGCCACTTGTGAACCGATGTTCAAGTTGTTAAAGAAAAATCAGGCGATTACTTGGAATGAGGATTGCCAGAAGGCATTCGATAAGATAAAGCAGTATCTTCAAGAACCTCCAATCTTGATACCCCTAGTGGCTGGACGGCCATTAATCATGTACCTGACGGTTCTGGAGAATAGTATGGGGTGTGTTCTCGGTCAGCACGACGAGACGGGCAGAAAAGAGCATGCCATTTATTATGTGAGTAAAAAGTTCACTGAGTGTGAATCTCGATACTCGATGCTGGAGAAGACGTGTTGTGCATTAGCTTGGGCTGCCAAACGTCTACGACAGTATATGCTCAATCACACCACTATGCTGATTTCGAAGATGGATCCGATCAAGTACGTCTTCGAGAAGCAGGCTCTTTCGGGCAGGATTGCCAGGTGGCAGATGGTGTTAACAGAATATGATATTCAGTACGTCTCCCAGAAAGCCATCAAGGGAAGCGTATTGTCTGACTACCTTGCCGAACAGCCAATCGAAGACTACCAGCCGATGAAGTTCGAGTTCCCTGACGAGGACATTATGTTTCTCAAAGCGAAGGATTGCGATGAGCCATTGCCCGATGAGGGGCCGGATAGGAAGTCTCAGTGGAAGTTGATATTCGACGGAGCGGTTAATTCCTATGGGAGTGGTATCGGGGCTATCATCACGACTCCTCACGGATCCCACATCCCGTTTACTGCAAGACTGACGTTTCCAGTTACCAACAACGAAGCCGAGTACGAAGCATGTATTATGGGTCTAGAAGAGGCAATTGATTTGAGAGTCAAGAATCTAGACATATATGGTGACTCAGCGCTTGTAATCAATCAGATTAAAGGGGAGTGGGAAACTCGTCAAGCGAATTTAGTGCCGTACATGAACTATGCCAGGAGGCTGCTTCCGTTCTTCGACCGAGTAGAGCTTCATCATGTACCCCGGGCTGAAAATCAAATGGCTGATGCTTTAGCCACGCTGGCTTCAATGTATAAAGTCAATTATTGGAATGAGGCTCCAAGAATTGTACTTTCGCGTCTTGATAGACCAGCGTTTGTGTTCGCAATCGAAGATGCCACTGACGGCAAGCCATGGTTCCACGATATCCAGACCTTCCTTATGACCAAGGAGTATCCTGCGGGTGCGCCAACCCAGGATAAGAAAACTCTGAGGAGGTTATCTGGAAACTTTTACCTCAACCCTGATGGAGTGCTGTATAAGAGAAACCACGATCTCGTGCTACTCAGATGTGTGGATGAGAAAGAAGCAAGTATGCTCATGGAAGAAGTCCATGAGGGCACATTTGGTACGCACGCCGGCGGGCATGCCATGACGAGAAAGATCCTGAGAGCAGGATATTACTGGTTGACTATGGAGTCGGATTGCTTCAGATTCGCAAAGAAATGTCACAAATGCCAGATTTATGCTGATAAAGTTCATGTGCCGCCGTGCCCATTAAATGTCATGTCCTCCCCTTGGCCGTTCTCCATGTGGGGCATCGACATGATAGGCAAGATCGAGCCCACTGCATCCAATGGTCATCGTTTTATCCTGGTAGCTATCGACTACTTCACCAAATGGGTGGAGGCAGCCTCGTACGCTAATGTGACCAAGCAGGTGGTAGCTAAATTCATAAAAAGGGACATCATCTGTCGCTATGGAATTCCCGAGCGGATCATTACTGATAATGGTTCGAATTTGAATAATAAGATGATGAAGGAGCTGTGCCAGAGCTTCAAGATCGAACACCACAACTCATCTCCTTACCGGCCGAAGATGAATGGCGCTGTTGAAGCGGCCAACAAGAACATCAAGAAGATTGTTCAGAAGATGGTTGTGACGTACAAAGATTGGCACGAGATGCTGCCGTTTGCCTTGCACGGTTATCGTACGACGGTGCGTACGTCGACCGGGGCAACTCCTTTCTCCTTGGTGTACGGTATGGAAGCTGTCCTACCGCTAGAAGTGGAGATTCCTTCTTTACGAGTTTTGGTTGACGTAAAACTTGATGAGGCAGAATGGATTACGAATCGCTTGAACCAACTCAGCCTGATGGACGAGAAGAGGTTAGCATCGATTGCATTTGGTCGCCTGTACCAAAGCCGAATGAAGAAAGCTTATGATAAGAAGGTGCGTCCTCGAAGCTTTCAGACGGGTGATCTCGTCCTGAAGAAAATTCTTCCGCCACACTCCGATCACCGGGGCAAGTGGACTCCGAATTACGAAGGGCCGTATGTCGTCAGCAAGGTCTTCTCAGGAGGAGCTTTGTTGTTATCCACGATGGATGGTGAAGATTTTGCATCCCCGGTGAATGCGGACGCAGTTAAAAAATACTTTGCTTGAAAGAGACCCGCTGGACAAAAAAGAAAGAGTCCAGGCAAAAAAGGGGCATCCCGGCGGACCAAAAACAGAATAAAAGGTTCGGGCAAAAATTAGGGATATATTGAAAAATGTACACCCGCGAAGTCGAAAACCTACACTGGGCGGCTTCGGCAAAAAAGGGTATCCCGGTGAACTGAAAACCCGTGAAGGGCGGTTCACGCAAAAGTTAGGGATTTGAATAAGCAAATGACTGCGTTCCGCGTATAGACTTTCATTGTTTAGTGGTTCGGAAGACCTGAGGGCCGTTTATCTGAATCAATCTCTTCCAAAGCTGAAGCGTCGAAGAAGTACCAAAGTCGAGTGGGTCTTAGAGGGATCAACTCATGGTGTTCGTCTACGCCTCGTTGCCAACATTTGTATATACTGATGCATATTTATGTTTTCTTTTTGCGCGGCTTCCTCATTCCAGGAGCTTGCCTCTGTTGTAAAACATTTTTGCCCATTCAGGGGTTCATCATCAATAAAATGCACATTATTCAGCAATTCTGCTTGTCTGTTTAGCATTTATCTGTTTGTTTGCGAATGAAAACGCCGATGTTTTTTGATAAAATGTGCATACATAAACCTGCGGGCCTAGGCCCATTGATTGTTGAAACAACTAATTAACTGAATATTGTCACGAGATAATAACCTGGACAGGCCCCTTTGAGGAGGGTATCTTGTCTGTTTGTTTGTGTTGTTGCAGGTGTAGCACTTGCCAGAAGATGTGTCGTGCGTATCCCCGAAGCAGGAGGAGTCCTCCCTCTCCAGCAGAGTTCAGTAGTCTCTTCTCCGCAGAACCTGAATGCAGATAGTGAGCATCGATATGTCCCCGCGCAGAAAGGATTCTCTTCCCCAAGCAGACGCATCCTGAAGGAGCGTCACCTCATCAGTTGAGTCAAGCACCGAGGAATGATGTCGTATTCTTCCCCAGCACCAGGTCACAAGTGCAGATTTCAGAGGAGTGCTCGGGTGCCGAGGCTCGTGTTTTCCCCAGTAAAGTCGCCGAAGCAGGAAGTCCCCCGCACCGGGTCACAAGTGCAGGTTTCGCAGGAGGCTGTTCGTTAGCCGAAGGATGCGGTAACTGATGGTGCCAGACTGAAGTCTCCAGTGGAATTGAGATTCCTCACCAGAGTCAGGCTCTTTCCTGAAGTTCGATGATTCCCTCTTCCCCAATAAAGTATTGGAACGGCTGATGTTGTATTCCCCTGCAGAGTTGTACTCTCCCCCGAAGGCAGATGATCCTTTCTTCCCCGGCGAAATTGAAATTCCGCACCAGGGTCGTACTCTCTAGTGAAGTAGAATGATTTCCCTCCCCGGCTGAGTCCGCAGAAAAGCAGAATCCTTGGAAGTTGATCAGATCATGATCAATTTTCCCCAGCAAAGCGTGGGGCAGCTAGTGTTGTGTTTCCCCAGAATCACACTCTCTCCATCGAAGCAGAATGATTTCTCCTTCCTCAGCCGAGTTTGCAGATGTCCAAGAGATCCGAATCCTTGGAAGTTGATCAGATCATGATTGGTTTTTCCCCAGTGGAGTGTTGAGCAGCTGAAGTTGGTTCCCCTCAGAGTGGTCATCCCCAGAAGAGTAGTCGAGACGGCCGCGCAGTACGTTCTCGCGAAAGATATCAGCAGGTCCAAGTTCTCGTAGAGCTTCGTCCCCTGCAGCAGTCAGCTGAAGTTGTTCCCTTGCAGCAGTACGCGGAAGATCAATTCCCCAGACAGAGCCTGATTGATATTGGCGTGCTCACGTTCTCCTCAGCAGGATGATGCCTCTACCTGAATGGTTCTTTCTCCTTGACAGGAGGATTTCCCCCTTCGGCATTTATTTTGCTGACAGGGATCGCATCATTGTGCATGACTGCATAGCATTTAACACTGCATAACATTTAACACTGCATAACATTTAACACTGCATAACATTTAACGCTGCATAGCATTGTGCATGATCGCACAGCATTTAGCATAAACACATATCATTCCCGCCGTGTGGGGCAGGGTGCCGGAGCATACGCACCATAAGCATGATCTAGGTCATTATCATTCTTGTCTTCCAGGTGTGCGACCAAAAGACCGGTTGCTCAGGACGATTCTTGATATTCTCCCCAGCAAGGTCGCTTTTGAGATGATTCTTAAAGACCCCGGTGTAATTCCCACAGTCGCTCGCTCAAGATGATTTTTGAGATCCCCAGCGAAGTCTACAGTTCGAGATGATTCTGGAATTCTTCAGCAGGGCCATTTGCTTAAGACGATTCTTAAGACCTCAGTACAGCTTCCCGAGTTGTTCGCCTAGTATGATACTTGAGCTCCCCAATAACGTCCTCAACAAGAGTTGCCCAGGAAGAGTCCTGTAATACCAAACAGAATGTTTGCTCCAGAAAGGTTATCAGTTCAGGACGATTCTTGAAGATGCCCAACGGATCTGTTTGGTCAAGATGATTCTTGAAGTCCTCAGCAGCGTGATATGTCCGCTCCAACAATGATGTCTAATCTGAAGATGGATTTCATAAGCGCCTGAAAGCGATATCAGAAAGTTCCTGTGAGTTCAGACA
The DNA here is from genome assembly GCA_963859935.3 of Lathyrus sativus. Taxonomy (NCBI): domain Eukaryota; kingdom Viridiplantae; phylum Streptophyta; class Magnoliopsida; order Fabales; family Fabaceae; genus Lathyrus; species Lathyrus sativus. The sequence continues at coordinate 779 of CAWUDS030003594.1, read as the reverse complement.
TCCGTGTTGATGAATCAACAGGTGGCTGAAGACAAGGTTCCAGAGTTTGTAGATCCAACAGAGTGATTCGTGTGGGTCTGAAGACCAAGTCAGTTATCCTGAGGTGATGATTGATTGCGATCAAGTGAATGATATGTCTTCTGATTGAAGTCGAAGATGTTTCTCCAGCGGTGACGCAGGGTACTTCGATCGTCCGACGGTGATGTCATGTTTAGTTCTCCAGCGGTGACGCAGGGTACTTCGATCGTCCGACGGTGATGTCATGTTTAGTTCTCCAGCGGTGACGCAGGGTACTTCGATCGTCCGACGGTGATGTCAGGTTTAGTTCTCCAGCGGTGACGCAGGGTACTTCGATCGTCCGACGGTGATGTCAGGTTTAGCTCTCCAGCGGTGACGCAGGGTGCTTCGATCGTCCGACGGTGATGTCAGGTTTAGCTCTCCAGCGGTGACGCAGGGTACTTCGATCGTCCGACGGTGATGTCAGGTTTAGCTCTCCAGCGGTGACGCAGGGTATTTTGATTGTCTGACGGTGATGTCAGGTCGATATTTCTCCAGCTAGTTGTTGAGCGGCTAGTGTTGCAGTATTCAAAGATTTGTTCCCCGCAGAGTACTGTGTGCTCGTGCGGTTGGCAAATTTTCGGGTTTACCGATATTCAACCGTCTCGTACCTTGATTGGTTGAGAGTCGTTCGCGTCTCACCCAGTCAGGTTCAAGCCGCTTGAATAGGGGCAGCTGTTGCACCCCAAAATTTGACCAACAATTATTTATTCATTGAGTGT
>CAWUDS030003593.1:0-45959 GCA_963859935.3 Lathyrus sativus | reverse complement strand
GGTACGATGTTAGCAACCCAGGAGGGATACTTCGTCACAGCCAGGAAACCAGCGTCCCACTGTTTCTGAACCTCATCTTTGATCTTCATTGCCATATCTGGGCGAGTCCTGCGAAGTTTTTGTTTGACAGGCGGACAGTCTTCTTTCAGTGGCAGACGATGCACAACCATATCTGTATCGAGCCCTGGCATATCTTGATACGACCAAGCGAATACATCATTATACTCTCGGAGCATTTCAACCAGTTTTCGCTTGATATCACTCTGCAGTGCGGCTCCGATACGAATATTCTTCTCAACCCCTTCCGACCCCAAATTGATAACCTCGATAACCTCGTCGTGAGGCAGAATGGCTCTTTCCTCTTGCTTCACCAACCAAGACAGTTCTTCAGGAACGTCGCTATCTTCGACAACCTCTTCTTCGGTCTGGAATACCGGGTGCTCGAAGTCGGGACGAGTCATAGGTGGTTCAAAGATGTCATCTGAAAATGGTATCCTGCAAAAGAAAGGGTTAAGTGCTTCAAAATGCGTATAAAGCGGATAACCACGTTGCCATTTTATTGAAAAATACAAAACAAGAAAGACAGGGATTACAGTATTTGCACATGAAAAAAAACGCCATTTATTTAATGATTAACGAAGCAATGTTTATAACAACACAGCCCTAAGCAAATCCTGATGCCCCGGGCAAGACATCAGATTATTCAACAATTAATAAAGCAAAGCATTACTGTTTAAAGGTCACAGGAACAAGCTCCTGAATGGACCAGTTGCACAGTCCTTGTCCTGGCGTGCTTGGCTGAATCCAGGCATCCATATCACAGTCGCTGTCCCCTTCATCGGATTCTGAAGCAGCGTTGACAGATTCATGGCATACTCCACTGGCAGAGATGGTGATTGACTTTCTGAAATGAGGGGCCCCCACAGAAGGAGTTGATGACGATGGTCGGTACCCCAGTCCGAACCGGTCCATTTTCACCGGAATGTCCAATACTTTGCCCCAGCCTTTGGCTTCTCCTGCTTTTACTAGCGCTTGGGCTTCTTTGTACGAAGAAACAGCTATCTCTGGCACTTTGCTTGGCCCGGGACTCCTGTCTTTTATGCGCAACCCTTCGAATGCCTGGCATGGCGTCTCGTGGATCTCCCCGTCGACTTCCACATATTTGAACGAAGAAAGATGGCTGACCAGAATGTCTTCTTCTCCGCACACGGTGACTACACTGTCTCCGACCATATACTTTAGCTTCTGATGCAGGGTAGACGTGACTGCCCCTGCCCCGTGAATCCAAGGTCTTCCCAGCAAGCAGCTGTACGCAGGCTGTATATCCATGATATAAAATTCCGTTGCAAACACTTCCGGCCCCACTTGCAGAGGCAATGTGATCGATCCGAAGACTGTTCTCCGCGTGCCGTCAAACGCTCTGACTACCAAATCACTTGGTGTGCACAAAATTCCTCGAACATCCAGCTTCATCATAGCCTTCTTAGGCAGCACATTCAAAGACGACCCGGTGTCAACCAATACGTGCGACATTGTCGACCCTCTGCACTCAACAGATACATGCAATGCCATATTATGATCCCTTCCTTTCGGAGTCAAGTCGAAATCAGTAAAGCCCAGACTGTGGCCTGCATTTACATGTGCCAATACTCCTTCTAGCTGGTTCACGGAGACATCCTGTGGTACAAAAGAAGTGTCCAGGACTTTCAGCAAAGCATTTCGGTGAGCCTCTGAACACAACAGCAATGACAGAATAGATATTTTGGATGGCGTTTGCTGCAGATGCTCCACGATTTTATAATCACTTTTCCGAATTAAGCGCATGAATTCTTCGACATCCTTAGATGCTGCTTCTTTTTCATTTGCTTGAACCGGAACATTTTCCACCGCTTTCCCTTTTCCTTTCGCTATCCTTTCGGCTTCCACTTCAGGAGATATAAAGATCCTGCCGCTTCTTGTCATGCCTCCTGAGCCCACAACGTTATCCACAACCTCCACTGACTGCTTGTTAACATCGATTTTAATCCCGTCACAATACACCTCTAGCCCATATGACCATGGGACCGCTTTCGTGCTCTCATACGGGATTGGCCCGGCTTTAGTTATAGTAATCGGTGGTCGCTGAGCTGGTGCTGAAATGGTGATCGTCTTCCTAGGAATTGTCACTGTGGCAACATCACTCCGATTATCCACTACTGCCCCTGCCGGCTCATCAGTTGCTGTTCTATCAAACTGCAATACACCTTCATCAATCAAGGCCTGAATGCCTTTCTTCAGATCCTCACACCCCCCAGACAGGGCCCAACAATCTAAGCAGTACTCATTACAACCCGGGTAAACACCTCCTTGCAACAGTCGGCTTTTTATTTCGCTCAGCGGCGTCTTCAAATCCTCAACATTCATAATCAGATTCAGACCTTCCTCAGTCAGCACGGCATTCGCCCCATGATTAGGCATGGGTTTCTGGACTATATTCGCACCGGTCGTTCCGAAGTTGATAGACTTGTTGTCCAAGAGATCCTGCACAACGTGCTTAAAAGCATGACAACCTTCTATATCATGGCCCGGGGCCCCAGAATGAAACTCGCAGCGCCTATTTGCATCATAGCCGAACGGGGGAGTTCCCGTTATCGGTGCCAAGGTTCTTTTCTCCACCAGATTCAATCCCAACAAGGTCTGCAATAAATCAGCATAGTTAGAGGGAGGCTTCTCGAACACCCTTCTCGGCTTACCACCCTGGAATTTTCTCTGAGTTTGCTGTGCCCCCTGCTGAGGCTGCTGCTGCTGTGGCATTGGTTGCTGCTGAACCTGTTGTTGTTGCTGAATTGGCTGCTGCTGATAAGGAATAGTCACACTCGACACCTGCTGCTGTTGACGATATTGATTTCTTCCCCTGCCTCGGCCTCGGCCTCGGCCTCCAAATACAGCACTAGCTTCGCCCTGACGGCGCCCACCATAAGCTTTCCTATTACTGCCAGATGCAGCTGACTCGTCAACTTGGAACTTTCCTTGCTTAATGTTCCGCTCAATCTTTTCACCCATCAAAATCAAATCTGAAAAACTAGCCAGAGACGTATGAAACAGCATATCATGAAACAGCCCGGTGAATGTGCCAACAAACATATCGTTCATTTCTTTATCTTCCACAGGAGGACGGACCCTGGCAGCCATATCGCGCCACCTTTGCGCGTATTCTTTAAAACTCTCCCCCTTCTTCTGCGAAAGCCCGGCCAGCTGGACCCGATTGGGTGCCAGGTCGCTGTTATATTTGTAATGGGCTACGAACGCCTCCGCTAATTGCTTCCAAGTCTTGATATCAGTGGGCTCCAACCCCATGTACCACTCTAAGGAAGGACCCGATAGACTATCCTGAAAGAAATGCATGAGCATTCTTTCGTCAGTGGAGTATGCAGACATCTTTCTGTAATAAGCTCGTACATGCACCTTCGGGCATGTATCTCCTTTGTACTTATCGAACGCAGGCGCTTTGAACTTGATTGGCACCCTCAGCCCAGGTACCAAGCCCATAGTTGCCATGTCCAGACCCACAGCACTCTGGTTTAGGACTCCTTTCATTTGCTCTTCCAGCATTCTAATCTTTTGAGAATCATCCATCGGCCCTTCAAAGCCCCCCCCAGAGAAGGCGTCCTCCTGTTGATCCTCTTGCCACATACCGTTTCCAGCCCCGTATCCATCATACGCATTATTACGTCCAGCTCTGACTTGATTCATCCCTGGAACTCGGCCTCTGTTGCCGTACCCTTGAACACCTCCAACAGGACCTCCAGCCATAAAACCAGCACCGTTTCCGTTTCCAAAACCTCCGTAGCCCTGATTGACCATACCATAACCATCTTGCCCAAAGCCTTGAGCATTAAAGCCATACTTGCCAGTATTGTCGAATCCCTGATCGTTGAATCCGAACCCAGCGTTGACAAAGCCATTGCCTCCGAGATTATCTCCCACATTGACATCACCCAGCCCAGCGTTGTGGACAGCAGTTTCATTTCCAGCTCCGACGTTACCGTTCACAGCAGCGGTAGCGTTGTTGACGTTAGCAGCATTCACATTGACGACAGGCGGAGCCACTGGCGTTGGAGTGCCATCTCCATGAGCAGTATCAACCCGGACAGACTGATGATCTTCGTTACCATGACCAGCGTTGCGAGCCAACAGAGGCTGGACCATGGCCTGCAAATTCTCTTGCCCTTTTGCTATAGCCTCCATGGTCTGCATGAAGAGGGCGAGCTTCTCGCGTACATCCTGCATCTCATTCTGAATCTGGTCCATGACTTTCCGACAGTTGGATCGTGTAGAATAGCGGTGCGGATGTTGATCTGGAATCCTGTTAAGTACCTGAATCAAAGCAGGAGATAAGACACCATTCAAAGATTACCTGTTATGCAAGATGAATATGAATGCAATGCAATGTGTCTGTGCATTAGGGAAGTTCATTCCCCCAGTTCTAGTGCGAAGGTGCCGGTGCGGTGACAATGTTGACAATAAGAATACCGGAGCTGAATCATAGAAAGCCTCATATATAGCAGAGAGAATCAATAAGCCCAGGGTACGATACAAAGATGGCATGACCTCAACCAACAATCCTGGCGATGGTCAGCACTATGCAAATAAAGCATATAAGCTACTACGTGAAATGATCAAATCCTCCCAAAAGTCTGGTACTCCTCTATCAACTTCTTGGTCTCCGGATGGCTTGGTCGATCAAGCAGCCCTTCAACAAGCTGGTTTCTCTTCTTAAGGACACGGCGTACGTCTTCAGCAGTTTCTTCCCATGCTGCTTCTCCGAAGCAATCTTCTAACTTTCGCTTCTGGGACACTGCTTCATCTCTGGATTTGATTGCCTTGTTTAGTGCATGCTGAACACTATACCGGTTCATCACTTCTTCCTCGCACTTCTTGATGCTAGACTTCAACTTCTCTTCGAGGTCGGAAATTTGCTGCTTCAGCTTATCTTCCCTCTGCTTGTTGTTGGTGAGAGTAGCATTCCAAGTCTTATTGCAAGAAGATATCTCTCGGTGTGCCGCGTCGAGCGCCTTCTTTTTGGCTTCCAGCATGTCATGGGAGCTTCTGAACTCTTGCCCCAGACGTTCGCGCTTTTTCTTTTCCTCGGTCAACTCAGCTCCTAACCTGTTTACCAGCTCAATCTGTTGTTGGAAAGCATATACGGCCTTGTTCTTCTCACTGCGTGCTTGGGCTAACTCTTGCTCTAACCCTTCGTTAATCTTCATTAAGGCTTCTTTCTCCCTCACAACTTGTTCATAGGCTTCCCTAGAAACAGTAGTCGGCTCTTCTACCGGAATAGGATCAAGAACTGGTGCCTCTGGAAACGGCATCTTCAACTGACTAGCCCTCTCCTGAATCCAAACTCTATAAGGTGCATAGGCCTGACAGTCATTCTTTCCTAATAACGACTTCCCTTTGCGGTTAATACGCGTCCAAGCATGTCGCAACTTGGCTAATAACTCCCCCTTCACGTCACCGGTGAAGTACAGAGATTCCTGTACTTCTTCCTCTTGAGGTGGATTCTTCAGCGCATATCCAAACTGGCGAATGAATAGAGAAGGGTTGTAATTGATACACCCTTTTCTTCCTATCAACGGTACATTAGGGTACCCAGAACAACTGAAGATGAGCTCCGATCCCAACAGGTCTCGATCAAACCACTCCATATCTTCCGACGATAGCCTCATCAAACGCTCCGGCCAACCAACTGGAACTGTAGTCTCTGCAGCAGATCCTCTCTTAGGAAGGTGACTCTCAAACCACATACTCAACAAGGGTACACACAGATGAACATTCTTTCCTCTTCCCTTCTCATTCTTATAATGCAGTGAGTGGTAGAGATCTCCGAGTAAAGTAGGCACAGGATTACCAGCGGCAAACAAGTAGAAAGCATCGAAATCCACAAAATCCGGTATATTGGGGAATAGCACTATGCCATAGATGCACAAGGCCAACACAGCATTGAAAGCAACCCAGCACCCATTCTTAGCATACTCTTGGGCTTTACCCACTAAGAACTGAAATGAGAATCCGGGAACTCCACGGGAAACAGTAGTCACAAGTTCAGAAGCATCAACGTGCAAGGCTTTTGCCAATTCCTCCGGCTTGGGTTTGGCATCGTAATGGATGAATGGAACCTGGTTCTGCACGGGCAGCTCAACATACTCAGCGTATTCCTCCAGCGTCGGTCCCATAATAAAGTCAGAGAACGTGAAACACCTCAAAGCAGGGTCGTAGAATTGCATCGAAGCATACAGCCCATCCAACTCTACCTCTGTAGGTTTGCACACCAATCTCAATAATCTACCATAACTCATCCGGAAACTCCTACGAACACCCTCATCAGCAAGAGAGATCAACCCCAGCAAAGGAACAATATCAGGCGTAGGCAATTTGTAAGCAACCGTTCTCCGTAGGCTAGTCATGATCAAATACTCAGAAGTCTGGGCACTAGAACTAGGGAAATGCAAATGCACCTGCAGCACAGACACACGTTAGTGAAATGCAAATGATAATGGATATGCAAGGATGCACTGCAAGTAACATTCAACAGGGACCAAAGCTGCAGCTGAATAGCCTAAACCCAATCAAGAAAGGTCTCAGATAGACCCTCCAGAAGTCATCAAACCCTGGTCTCAGATAGACCTAAAATAAAACTCCAACACTGGTCTCTGACAGACCTCAAACCATAACTCACTGGTCTCTGATAGACCTCAAATCACCTCCATAATTGGTCTCTGACAGACCTCATGACTCTCCAACTGGTCTTTGACAGACCTCAGAACACATCTCCAAATGGTCTCTGACAGACCTCCTAACTCTCCATAAATAACCAGGATCTCTGATCAAGAAATAACCGGTAGTCTGGAGGTCTAGTTACCTGCATAACCCTGAATCCCCTCACAGGTGGGTGGCCCTATAACTGGCACAAGGTACGGCATCCTATGCGGTCGTCGGCGTCACAGACTTTCAGGGTTGATGATACGATTCCCAGAAGGAGTGGCATCATCAATTCCTGAAGAGGCCTCACTCAGCCAATTTCCAAATGATCGGTCCTCAGAGTCGACAATCCAACTAACCAGCAACCCACGCCAACCAAAGGAAGGGGCAGGAGGCCAACCAGAGGAACCTCGTCTGAGTGTAGATTTCATGGGACACCAAAGCAAGCAAAGCAAGCGGGCGCCCACTAATTTCTACTCTAATTCTAGGTGCACTCAAGCCCAGGTCCGGCTTATCTCTCAATATCAGAACACCCGTCACACCCCAACACAGCAATAATAAACAATATATATAAAGCTGAAAAACACAGGGTTAGAAATATACAATAACTCCATACAAAATCCTCGACGGGAAAACAAGCGTTAGGATTGACTCTCTCAAGGGACGTTGGATCCCAAATGCATAAGAACCATCGCAGTCCTTAGCAGCCAGGGGACGTTGGATCCCCAGCAGAGTCGCCAGCTGTCGCTACTGCGAAAATCGGCGCCGGCTGAACAGAAGAGTCGCCACCGTGCGTTATTTATCCCACGGGAGGGAAAGGAAACGCTCAGAGTAAACCTCGCACAACACGGGAAAGGTATGGTCATCGCAACCAAAACCTGGATTCGGGAGTCGGTTACACAAGGGGAAGGTATTAGCACCCCTCACGTCCGTCGTACTCGACGGGATCCACGCTTGTTTTCGGGTATGGATTGTTATTCTATCTAAACTATAGGTCAAGGGTTGAAAAGAAAAAAGAGAATGAAAATAAAAATGACTCGGCAAAGTATCGCACTTTATGCCTACGTATTCCCGTCTGGAACGAGAAATCAGAGTCAACGTAGTTCGCCTACCTACGGGAAAGGAGGGGAAGGTTGCTCGCTAGGATATCGCATCCTATGCCTACGTACTTCCACACTGCATGGAAGATCAGAGCAAACGTAGTTCGGGCCTCGTACGACACAAGTCTGTCTTGGTTGATTTTATTCCTTCTGAAAAAGGTTTTTCTGATTAACAGTCCAAGAGGACAAAAATGACGTCTTGATGAGTTCACATTCTTTTACGGAAGAAGTGTCTTTTATTGTGTTTGAAATCTTTATGTGTTTTTCTGTTTGTTTTGAGAAAGAAAGAGACAGAACTCTATCCTACGGTTGCGAAGGGAATCAAACTATCCTAATGTTATCATGCATGGGTTAAGACCTAGTGTCTATCATGCTCCTCTCTTGCGCAGAGAGAAACAGAGATCCTACGGGATAGACAGAAACATAAACAATAACAGATATAATAAAGCAGTAAAATGCATGGATGCAACAGTACAAGCGAGGCAAGGGAGTCCCACTCAACCTCGAACCTAGAAAACAATAGGCAAAAGTGAACAGACTTCACTTTCAACCCAGCAGGGTAAACAGCAAACAATACAGTTCAGAAAACCAATCAATACGTCAGCAATGAAATACAGCAAAAGAAACAGCATCAGCAACTCTGAATCAACAACTGGCTTCAAGCAATCTCCAATCAGCTACAGGCTTCAGCAAGCATCAATCTCCATCTTCATGGCCTTCAGACAAGGGCTTTGATCGTCAGTCTTCCATCTGCAATGGCTTTTCTTCATGCTCAAACCTCCAGGATGAGGGATTAGTCACAAGAGTGAATTGGGTGTTACGCAATCAGCTGACTACCAAAGGTGGTGAACAGATTGCTTCTAACACAAGAGACATTTTCTCTCAAGAGTTCTATCTCATAGACACTATCACCAAGCCTTCCAAAGGAAGGGGGTGAGTGTCTTAGAGAGACTCTGAATCACAGAGAAGAATGGATGCAGACAAGGCAATCCATGTTTGAGAAACAATCATTCTAATCTAGAGCTCTGCCTAGCTCCTAAATCCTAGTCTCCTCAGCAACTGCTAGCAAGAAACTCATCCTCAACTCTGACAGCTGATCTTCAGTCTTTGAATCTCCAATAGCTTCATCTCCACAAATCTTCAGCTTCCCCAGGGCCCCAGACAAACCCAATACCCAAACAAACAATCAATAAACCCCAGAGGGCACACCACACCAGACAACAGATATACAGACAGTAATAATAGCAGTAGGGGAATCCTGACTTTTCCTAAGGGATCTAATAGCTACCCATAGCCCCTATAGTCCCATAACTAATTTATTCAAACCCTAAGTCCTAAGGGAAATGAAATCAAACTCCTAAGTTGTCACCTAAAACCCTAGTTTTGATCATGATATTCAAGCATTTATTAATCACCTAAAATTAACCTCTAAAAATGGGAACTAAAATATTTCTACAAGCTTAACATCTCATCTAAACAATATGAAAAGAATGATCAAAAAATATTAAAGCATGTGAGAGAACAAAAATCATAAAAATAATGCATGAAATGTAACTATTTATTATGCTATTTATTTAGAAAATATGTAAAAAATATGAAATAAAACTAAAAAATGAAATTTTATTTTTCTATAATATTCTAGACATTTTCATGAAAATATGGTAAAAAGAATGAGTTAAAAAGCATTTTTTATGAATTTATTATGATTTTATGAAAATGATGAAAAATTAAAATGAAATAAGAAAAAATAAAATGAACTAAAATGAGCCAGAGGGGGTATGAAAAGAAATTCGCCCAGTTATAAATCCAGAATGGGCCAACAATAGGGGGCGCGCATAGCATTTTGGTTAAGCCCAGAATTCACTCAGAATTATACCAACGCGCTGGGGGTATGAAAAGCAACAGAATCACATGAGAAAAATGGTTTTGGGCTCACACGGGGGTGGGAATAACAATCCAACTTAGGCCCGCCCGTTTCAATTAATGAAACGGTGCGTTTAGGGCCAGGGTAATCTCCCTCCAATTCAGATTGAATATCAGCCATTAGATCCTACCCTAAGTCAAAGGTCTTACGCCAGATAGACGATCCAGATTATATCTTCCTCACTTGGACCTGCAACTTAGGGTTTCATCTTCTCCATGGCAGCCATGCACGACCTACCTTCCACCTCTTCGTTCTCATCATACACGCAACCAATCCCCATGCTGTAAACATGAAATCTGTTCCAAATCTCTCCCTCTTCAAGCTTAGGGCATCAATTCGCCTTGCAACTCACCACAACAACAAACACGAATGGATCAACATCCTGCCTCCATTGAAATGCACTGATATGCATCATCACCAATCTTCCCCAAACTTAGCCTAAATTAAACTACATCTAATGGAGATTAACACCTGCTATCAAGTTGCAATTATAACACATTCATCCAAGAGATTCGAACACAAACAGTTCCTTACACCTGTCACTAACCATCACCAAAACTCTCCAAATTCATCTAACCTAATCTCCTAACCACCTAGATCAATTCTACACTAACAAAATCATGCCTAACTAACTGGATCAAGCAGTTTGATTGAAAACTTACCTTGTAAGAAATCTTGAGAAACAGCTATGGAAGATGTGGATCTGAAGCTTCTAAGTACTGGATCTTGATCAATCCTTGAGGAACTTGATTCTGTATGCACAAACTTGAAGGTTCCTTGCTTGAATCATGCAATCCACTTGAACTTGTGATTTTGATGATCTTGAGAAAAGCACTCGAATATGAATGATTCACACCAAAACTCTGCTTCAATTATGATCTATGATGATGATGGAGTGAAATTGAATTGATTATGATGAAAGTTGTTGAAGGTTTTGAGAGAATTGTAATGAAACTTTTATGGAAAAGTATGAGAGATTTTGTGAAATTCTTGGTGCAAATGAGGCCAACCCTTGATCAATGCACATCTCATGAATATATAGACCCCAAATGAACATTCTAGATCCATCTTGCACATTCCCTTGTTTTCAAATTTTGATCCATTTTGATTATGTTTCTTAAATGATAAGCAACCATGGATAACTTCATTTTTTCCTTCTAAACTCAAAAAAGTGTGTGAACCATTGTTCTTAGAATTGTTTTTCCATTCAAAATCATATATTGGAAGTCTCCATTTGGACTTGTAAATCTCCCAAACCATTTTCCAACTTGAAATTATTCACTTTATAAGCCTTTTTAGTTCATATTTTGACCAATTGTGTAATTCCATGCTATGAGCCTCTCCAATAACTTGTGACCTTCTTTCTAGACTTAAAATCCCATTTGGAGCAAGTTTGATGTTGTAAGTTTTTCCATTTGAGGCCTCCTTGTATGAGTTTTGGGTATAGGTTAAAATGACCTGTAATTCACAAATGCCCAAAATACCCTTTGCTTGTCAAGACCATAAGTTGAGTTCCACACATCATATGAAGGCATACTATACCATTCTAGAAAGCTAAGACAATGAGGAACAATTCTTATGTTGACCAAGAATTCATTTGAAATCTCCTTGAGGGGCAAAACTAGCTTGGAAGTCAAGTCACTTTCACAGACAAAAATTCAGATACCCCAGATGACCTGTAACTTGCAAGGACCATAACTTGAGTTCTATAAATCTCCTTGAGGTCTTCCACCACTCAAATTAAAGGTCTTGAGATCCTCTACAAGTTTCATGTTGGCCAAGAAGCCATTTGAAACTAGCATTTTGACTTATCTTGCTTGGAAATTTGACCTAAACTAGGGGATTTTACAGAGAAACCCTAATTTAGTAACTCCTCTTCTCCTTGATTTCTCTTGAATTCTTCTTGTCATATCTCCATATCCTTCTTCATATGTCAAATGTTGATCCCCAGATCTCTCCAATAGACTTGAATGCCCTCTTAAGTCAGTCAATTGACCTAGGGTTGACCTAGGGTTGACCCAGATGAAACCCTAGTTGACTGTCTTCAACTGTAGCTCTTGTGCCTTCATCAATGACTTGTTTTCTTCTCCAAATGACTTTATAAGTCTCTCAAGATGTCTAGATGCTCCCCATGCTTTCATTTCACAGCTCATAACCCTCTTGTTGATCCTCAGATACCCTCAGCTAAGAGATGGACTCAAGGCTTGATCTGCTGAACTCTTTGCTTTCAAATTCTTTCTTGATGACTTGAATAGGATTGAATTGGAATAATAACCTCTTGCTAGGCCTCTAGAGATGAAAATAATGATTGGTCCCCTGTTGAATGACTTGCTATGCTTATGCTATGCAGATGATTAGACTATGCACATGACTCTATATGCAAATGCTAATGATATTGAAACATAAACCAATTGAATAAGGTTGGGCAAATTTTAGGGTGCAACAATATGCACTTGGTTTAATTTGTCTCTTGGAATTTATGTTGTTGCAGGATACTGATGGCGGATGGAAATGGAGGATTTCTTTATGTGATTATCTTCTTTCCTTTCTAGATTTGGTATGTTGCGTAATGTTCCGGTTCTGCGTGACTTACGAACTTCATTTCAAGCTTTTGTTTTGTCTATGAAAGAACTGACAGTTTCTCTTGAACAGGGGGATGAGTTCTTCTTGGCATCGAGCATAAAGTTCCCAAGGGTATATCTTCAATTTGATGGAGTGTTTTGTCCTTAATTTACTTGCTTCAGGGTTCACATTTGAGAAAGATTTGGGTAGAAACCTCGGTTGGTTTATTGAGACTTTCTGGCTAGATTATTGATGTTATGGATGTGGTTGTTTACTCTTGAAGCTACACTCAGTGTCTTGACTATCTCGTTACTCGGTAATCCTCTAGAACTTTGGCATGCCAATGGAGCATTATGTATTTACTTAATTGTTCCAAAGTTAACCGCTCATGAAAACGTTTACGCTCTAATGTAGGGGGTTCAAAACAACCGGGATCGTCTGGGGATTATGATTTCTGCACTTTAAACCATGAGTTGTGCTCCATCATGATTTAAGACATTAAAACCAAGAAATTTGATTTTGTTCGTAGGTGTATGGGCTTGAACTTTCATTCTTCAAATTATCACGAACGATGCCACCTTCCGAAATTCAATTAATCATGTCTACATCTGGTTTGCAGATTGTTACTCATGTATGTGGTATTATCATTTCAGGGTTCGGAGACGTTCTTGGTCGGGATGTTCGTATCCGCAATCCCCAACGTCAAGGAAGCATATAAGCGCAAAGGGTCCTCCAAATTAATCTGAAGAAGAAATCCTGCTGGAGATGTCTTATGGGTATGATCTCAAAATCTTCTAATTATCTCTATGAAAGAATACGTTCTAAATCCAGATGATAGATCAAATTATGTTGTTGAAATATAGGTGGAATGAACATGTTGAGCTGTAAGGCATAGGTTCAAACAGACCGGAAAGCACTTTGAGCTCTGTAGTGTTTGCCTCAGTCGTAAAGTGTCCAGAAGCTGGCGTAGTACTGCATAAGTGATGACAACGAAAGACGTAAGATAAGATCACCGTGCTCTGTCTTCTCAGTCCAGCTTCGTCCTTTAGAATGCTTTAACGTCAACTGGGTTATGTTTCTTTCCTTGCTTAGTTGTGGACAGCGGCTAAACGCTATAGCGATCGCCTCGAAGCCACCGAGCGTCTGTTCAATTTAGTAGTTAAGTCACGGTAAAAACAACGTTGGTGTGGTGTTGTCTTAAAATTCCAACCCACTGGTACTTCATTGCACTTCTGAATAACAGGCCTGGCTTTGTAAACGAGTGTTTGGTTTCCGTCATTCCAATGGGTGCTCTGCATCACTAGAGTGACAACTCAATACCTTGGCATGCGTAGCTTTGTATAAACCCAAGGACCTTTCAGACAAAACTATTCCTTCGGCCTTTATGTAACAAGAAGCTTTACGATACATCAAGACTTGGGATAATTTGGAAGCAGTCTGTAAGATGGCTCAGAGCGAGACTCGCCATCACCAATTAGGAGCGTAAGTTTATTTTCAAACACAAAATAAGCTTCTGAAAATGCCTTAATACATTTGATGGATTCTGAAGCAATTTCTTCCCACATTTATTGGTTGTCAATTTTATCCTCACGATATTTCATTTCGTGTTTTACTCATGTTGTAGGCAATATGTCATCACAAAGACCGGTTCTAGCTGGCGGCAACGGAGTCTATTGAAATATGGTAACGAGCTCATGTTCAATCCGTCGTTAGCTTAGCAATGGTGTTTGGTCCTGCTGTTGAGAAGCAAAAGTTCGTTGCTATCAAGTTATGGAAGGAATTGTAGAAGTCTAGCTTGTGTTAGAATGCTGATCCTGCGGAAGGCTAGATGATAAAGACGGTTGCATCATCGATGGTCGTAGCAGGTGACATTGCATAGCATATTACTGAGAGGTGATTAACTGATTTGGTTGCTTATGATTGTGATTTAAACATGTGATGTGCTTTTGTTATTCTTGTTGGTAATTCCATCGGATACTCTTACGGTGATTTGATCTGAAACTTGTGTTGTGCAGGGTGTTAGCTTGTTGTGTGCTGGTTTGTGGCCAAAGACCCAGACTTGTCGAAGAAACTGCTGAGGAAACACGCGACAGTACCGCAGTCCGACGTACAAAGGTTACTTGGAAAATTCTTCAAGTAGAGAAAATAAATAGTTGGAAAAGTTGTAACCATTCCAAATTGTGTTCTGTATTAAAACCTTGATACCGCTTGTGGACAAGCTAGTGGTGATAATTGTTAATTTTGAATTCCCCTATAAGTCCATATTTCGCAAGACACTTGCTGTAGTGGCTTTTAGATCTCAAGGACCATTAATTCAGCTTCTTGTAAATATACAATAAACTAGAACTTTGTCTTCACAGATAGAAAATTACGTTGCAACCTCAAAAGGAAAAAAAAGATACTTGCACTTGTTTTCAAACTTGACTTGGAAATTCGGTATTCGTACTATAGACCCAGGTATAAACGCCTCAAGGAATCCAAGTGAACTTTCTTTCCACATAAGCTCAAATTTCCAAATGATTCACATCGTTCGACCTCAAAATGGAAAGAAACGGACCTTAGTGCAAAAGGGAGTCCATGAATCAAGTCTTGGCACTTTATTATCTTTAGCAAAAAATATTGAAAACGAAATACATTCGAACGGACACTTAGTCTCAAATCCAAACTTGCATTACAATGTCTCGATTTAAGTGGTATCCAGGAAGGGATGTTGATATATCTTGATGAAATTTGGTAGGGAAAGTACTCACGAAAGGGGTACATTAAACCCCTCGCGTCCTTATAACAAAATCTTGATCCATAAACCACTAGAGTCTGTTCTTGATTTTAACGAGATATAGCCGGAAAGTGCATCCAAAGAATATCTTTGGTGGATTGGTCCAATAACAGCTTAAGAGTGAAAGTAACGTTAGTAATAAAATGGATAACATAATAATAGTAAATATGATAGAAATAAATATAATATTAGTAATAATAGTCGCAAAACAAAAATATTAAAATAAAGTCAAATAATAGAAAAAAAACGCAAAAAGAGGCGGCATCTTAGGGTCAAAAATTAGGGTGCAACAGATGCCCCTATTTAAGTTACTCCTATTCGGAGATATGGAGATTGAAATCTTCATCTCGACGAGATAGGAGGGACTTAAATACAAACATTGCGCGGATTTTTGGCCTTAAGAAGCCACCGAAATGCACATGATATGCGATGATATGGAAATGCAAGACAAAGGATCCTGTGGAGAAATGGCGCCACAAAGGGAGAAACACAACACACGGGAAGAACAGGCTCAACAGAGCGAGACTCCACGGGGGAAGATTGACAATCACAAAGTGTTTGTAAATATGTTGTGGAGAAGTTTGCGAGAAAATCCACTTGAAGAATGCACTGCATAGGTAAAATGTAATTGATTCAAGACATCCACTGGAGAAGTCTACTATCGAGACTGGTATCTGTAATTGAGAATACTTTTGCCAAAGTACGTGCTGTTAAAATCTGTAAGGGATCTACTGTCGAGATTCTGTGTTGAAGTCTGTCGGAGAAATACTTCTAACGAAGTTTTCTGGAAATCTACTATCGAGATTAACCAGGAGACTAAATGGTACCACCTACTGTCGAGGTCTTCTGGGAATCTACTGTCAAGATTAACCAGAAAATGAAATGGTACTACCTACTGTCGAGGTCTTCTGGGAATCTACTGTCAAGATTAACTAGAAAATGAAATGGTACTACCTACTGTCGAGGTCTTCTGGGAATCTACTGTAAGATTAACCAGAAAATGAAATGGTACTACCTACTGTCGAGGTCTTCTGGGAATCTACTGTCAAGATTAACCAGAAAATGTAAGATGTTTGAATGATTGTCGTTGTAGACTGTAGTTGTCGTTGTAGACTGTAGATGTGGTTCGTTGTAGAACCCTGTAGATGCAGTTCGTTGTAGAACCCTGTAGATGTAGCTTCACCGGGGATCTTCGGAAGAGATGTGAGCCGATTGAATTGTAACGTATGTCTTCTCAAGTACGGATACGATTGTGGTAAACTTCTTTGACTTCTCTGGGGAGATGCCACTTGACGGAAGTAAACTTGTGTGATGAACTCACTGGGGAAGTTATTCCTGAGAGAAATGTCTGTAACTGTCTAATGTTGAAGGATCCACTGATGGTAAATGATTTGTCTTGTGAAAATTGTCGTTCATCATTTTGAATAAGATCCTGATCAAAACGAGTTGCTCAAATAAAGAGATAGATGTAGATGTTTGAGAAAATTTTGTTGAAGAAATGTTTGTCTTCATGAATACTCTTCTTGGGGACCAGGGTGCAAAAATAAATGCACACTTAATCCACGTTCATGCTGCGATCGCCAAAGACCGAAGTTCAATTCAGGAAATAGCCGAAAAGAAACTGTCAAGCAAGACTCGACCAATGAGGTATGAACTCAAATGGAATTGTACTAAAATAACCGTCTTCCATGAGGGTTGAACTTCATGGGGAAAATGAACCATTGTGTTCCTTTTGCCTAGGGACGAATCTAATTGGAAGGATAAGACACACCCATACACCTAGGGATAACTATAGTCGAAGCGGTAGAATAAAACAAATGCAAAGAATGCAAAAAATGCACATGCCGCGCTGTCTACTTATATGATATGCGTATGCCTATGCTGACGAGACAAACAGAAAGAGGTGATCGGAGATGAAATAAACATCTCGGGATAAGCATCTCGACCAATCTTCGAAGATGGAAGTACCACTGGGGATAGACGGAGAACCAGATATAGGATCCCAATCCTGCTTCAAAGCTTCAAAAACTTCAATTGGGGGAGTAGAGAAACACTCCACTCGGGGATATAACAACTTGATCTGCTGAAGAGATTGTTGAGATGAATCAAAGCCATTCTGAGGTTTCGAAGGGGGTAAAATAAATATCCATTTTAGTGGGGAAACCTGGATAACATAGTTGTTGAATATGTCATAGAAACTTCACGGGGATGGAATAAACATCCGCCTCGCTTCAAATTTCAAATGCCCCAAGTCTATGGTTTAATAAACAACATCTAGAGAGGATTTTTACAGAAAACTTGATGTCCAAATGCCCCACTGTTTTTAAACTCTCTAGAGATTCGCCGAATCTCGACGTAACTGCCCCTGATTGGCGGTATAACTGAGTCTTCAAATTTGTGCTTTAGATGAAGCCAAACTCGTACGGATCAAACTTCTTGAAAAATAAGTTGCCCCAGGTGGGTGAGGTCTTCAAGTCCATCAGAGTCCGTGTAATCTTTCTAAGATATCAAGCGTTTTTAGCAAGTCAGAAGTGTTAATTCTAAAATGGGTAATGCAACGCACGCTTGTCTTGAAGTTTTGAAAAGAGATATCGCAATAACTTGTGATCGAAACCACTAGTTAGGATATAAATTAACATTATTTATAAAGCCGATTTAATTTGAGCATAGCTCAAGGAGTCAGGAAACAATATCTCATCGGGTATGCTTTCGAATTAAACCTTACTTCAATTAGGACTTTAAGGTTGTACATGGGCTTAATTTATGACTTGTAAAGCGGAGGAATAAAGGGTTAGTATATTTGTGCCCACCCAAATTTTTTTGAAAGATGTTCATTATTTTTGATGTTACCCTGCCCCAGGCCAAAAACGAGGTTTCAGTTTGGGAGAAAAAAACAAATCTTTTCTCAAGGCTTAAAAAAAGGAGGGTTTAACTATGTTGGTATTTAGATGGTTGAAATAATGCCTTACATCGTCAGTAGGGTTCTTATTCGAAGCATACAACAAGAGATCATGTGTTTTACTTCATCATCCTCCTTCCAATTCTTCACCAAAGTGAGAAAAATTGGGTAAAAGTCGGTATTATAAATTATTTTGAAAAACAATTTGAGTGAAAGCGAATGGATTTCTTCAAGACGAACACTTATTGCATTACTTATTCAAAATAACAAGTTCTTACATGCCAAAGATACTTTTAATCAAAGAAATGAAAACATAAAAGAAAAATTAAGTGAAAAGTCGGACAAGCCCTTCTTTATTATGCTTTGAAATGGAGATGTGTGGTCTTTTGATAACCTTGGGTCATGGCTTCGGAGGATGAACCATGTTGGGGTTAGGATTAGAACCCTCGAAGGATAAGATTCCGCTCTTAACCAAATCTTGAACGTCTGCCTTCAAACCATAACAGCTCTCAATGTCGTGGCCAGGAGCACCTTGATGATATGGGCAAAATTTGTCAGCTTTGTACCAATACGGGAGTTTCTCAGGTACTTTAGGTGGAGCTTTTGTTTGGATGTGACCTCTCTGAATCAAAGCGGGGAACAGTTCAACATATTTCACAGGGATGGGATCAAACCGATGAATTACCTCTCTTGGAGTATCCTGCGGCATCCTCTGATACCTTCTCCGAAGCCGTCGATTCTGTGGTTGATCTGGAGAAGCCAACTTCTGCTTAAGAGGTGGTTGTTGTTCACGCTGAACGGGCATTGCATATTGATGTTGAGGATGGGGGACCGGAGCTATGAATTCTCTGGAAGGTCCACTGTCATCTTCATTGTCTGGGGCTATACCCAAGTTGTGATGGTATTGCTTCACAAAAGCAACAGCTAAGTCTTCCCAAGACTGAATATGGTTACTTTGCAGCTTCATGTACCATATCAATGATGTCCCATATAAACTTTCTTGAAAGCAGTGAATCAATAGCTTGTCGTTGTCAATGTAAGCAGTCATCTTTCGACAAAACATTGTCAAGTGGTATTTTGGACAGCTGATACCCTTGTAGATTTCGAAGACAGGCATCTTGAATTTTAGAGGAATAATTACACCTGGAACTAAACATAGTTCATGAGCACCAAGACCTGATGCGGTAGTTCCTCTCATCATCTTTACTTGTTCTTTGAGACCACGAATTTCTTTCTCCATTGCTATGAATCTAGGATCATCCACTTCTTTCTCAGCAGGAGTGTTCTGAGGATCAACAAACAGGTTGTCTTGCGAAGGTTGAAGTTGTGCAGGAACATCCACTTGTTGCACAAAGTCGTCGGAGAAATAGTCGAATGTCGAATCCGTCCTTAATTTGAAGCTAGTCATGCGATCCATATCTTTCGTTCTCCTTACTATCCCTTAGTAATACTTCGAGCTTGGTCCAATGGTCGAGATGTCAACTGACGGACAAAGACGGAAATCCGAATGAGGATACAGAAGAGCAGAGACACATGCACATGAAACTGCAGGATGCTATGCAAAAAATGCAGAGATGAAGATGAAAGGTTTCATGGGACTCAAGTTCTTATAAATATTACAGAATACCAAAGAAAATTATTTTTAATTTTATTTTTTGGGATTACAGATAAGAGTCCCGACATAATAGCTAAATAAAAGCTAATAAAGTCCTAAGGAAGTCCTTCATCGTGCTTGTTGATTTGTACTTCCACTTGAAGGTAAGCTTGTCCATGATCAACGTCTAAAGAGTAGTTTGATAGAGGAAAATAAATCCTCCATCTCTTCTTTCGTTCTTGTTGGAAGTAACAAATGAGTCCCTCGGATCTTCAATATTGATGAAAACCTTTTGATCTTCTATGGTTCTTCAATGATGAGGGAAGCCTCTTGTATTTTTGAGTTTCTTCAATCTGAGCTCCTACTTCCTTAGGCCACCCAAGTTAGGACTCTTAAAAGAATATTTCAAAAAAATTTCTTTCGCAATCCTTATTGGTTCTATAATGTTTATAAATAAACTAGAAGTTCCATGAAACCGATGCAATATGATGCTTTATGGATGCAACAAGCACAGGTAAGCACATAGATGCATAAAGATAAACAAACAAGAGGGAGACCCTAGGTTTGCAACGAGCATGGAGCAAGGGTATACCCATTCCCAAAAGGTTGTGGACTAAAAGTTGATTGTACCTGCAGAACAAGGTTCTAAAGAGGTTCCCAAAGTCATCAACCCATCTTTCGGATATTATCAACTTCCCAACTAACTCGGGGGTTAATAATATTCTCAAGAGAAACTTCTTTTGAGTGTAGTATCGCGTAGCACTACTTCGGGACTTACTCCCTCATAGTCCCGCACTACATCCTAATAAAGGCCAAAGTGGGGTTAAAGGTAGCTACGGTCCTTAGTATCATGGACTCCAATTGAGAATAGTGAAATTTTTCACGACTAAACTCGTTCAACCGAACTATTTCAAAAAGGGTCTCAACTAAGCGGGATTCTCGAGTCAACTTAGTCGGGACTCACTCCCTATAAGCCTCATCGAATATATCACCATCCTATCTTAATTTCTCTCAAGTCCGGGTGTAGGACTTTGTCTCACCACTCAAGGATCATCCCAAAAGCAATAGATAAACATTTATACAAATAAACAAGATAAGCAAACATATAAACAATAAACAAAGCAAAGTAAACAAGATAGGGAAACCCACTGAGGTATCCCCAGTGAAGTCGCCATTTCTGTCGCGGTGAAAATCGGATACCAAACTATTGATTAGTTTGAATCGTTCTTTCAATTTGCAACCGAACTTTGATTTGTCCAAAGGAAGGGATAAAGATCGAAATTCCCACAATGCAATGCAAATGCAAGGTTTAGATTGTTTAGGTTCGGGGGTTGGTTAAACTTAGGGAAGGTACTAGCATCCTAAGTTTTTGTAGTACTCTACAGGAACCTCTTGTTTTATGTTTGTTTATTGCTATGTGTTATCTGCTTAATGGATTAGAGACCTAGGGGTTTATTTCTAAGTATACTCGATAAGATGTCGCATCTTATGCCTACATATCCTTACGAGAGTGGAATCAGAGTATTTGTAGTTCCCCTAAAGGGTTAGAGGAGTTCTTTGACTGTGGTCAAAGTTCCTACGGGTTTAGGGTAGTTGTTTTGATTGGGTTTAGGAGAAGAGACGAGTCTTCATGTTAAGGGAGAGATAACCACCACAAGTGTAAAGGGGGTCGTAGGAAATGGTCTTTGCATCGTCTTAAGAAAAGGGCTTAAGTACTCGGATGGTCACCAAGTATGCCTTTATCGCTCTTAAGGCAAAGTTCCTACATGTTTGATTGTATTGTGGTGGAGGTGGAGATTATATCTCACTTAAGATGATTAACATCTATTCTCTATTTGTGTTTGAAAAGTTTGTATTGTTGATTGTTTTGTGTTTGTCTAATTTGTAAAGAATAAAGACAAGGTCCTTCCTATGGGGTAGGATCTATCCTAAGAAGATCGACTTGAATGGGATCAAGGATCGTGGGGAGAATGATGCAGATGATATGCAACTACACACAAGTATTGACTCATGTGTAGGTTTTTCCTTTGGACGGAATGCGATGCATAAATTGATAATGTAAATTTGCGAAAGGTAAATTGCAAGAATAAAACCATAGACATACGCATGAAAGCGCTAGGTGAGTGTGTGCATTGTGAATGAAATAAAAGCGGATAAAGATAAACGAAATATACGCATGAAAGCGCTAAGTGCAGGTGCATGTGTCGTGAGTGTATGATTGATTAAATTGCATGCTGTTGATTGATCTTAGTTGTAGGATTGATTGTGAATTGGATGTTGGATTGTTTTTAGACGAGGTTGAGTTGATTTTAAGTAAAAGTTAATATTATTTTTTGATGAGATTGATTAATTTTAATAAAAGAGTTGTACTTGATTATAAGAGGGAAATTAGAGGGTGAATTGGTTGCTTAATTTTAATAAAAGTGAAATTTGATGATTGAAGTTGATTTTTAACAAGGTTGATTTATTTTATGAGAATATTGTATTAGATTATTATTAGTGAGATTAATTTTGAGAAAAGTTAAATTAGATTTTTTTTAGTAAAGTGATTTTAGGTTATAAATCAATTAAATTTAATTAGTAAATAAAAGCTTAGTTAACAATGATATGTTTTAATATTATGTAGCAAAACAAAGTTGTTATTATTAATAGATAAAAACAAATTATAAAGATGAGTTTTGACCAAATTATATTTAGTGATTTTAAAAAAAAGATTTAAGAAGTTAATTATAAAAGTTATTAAATTTTATAAAAGGTCTAATAATAATAATAGGTTAAAGACAAAAAAAGTCAAATTAAAGGATTAAGTAATTATTAAATAAAGGTTATCATTGAGTTATTTAAATGGATTTAATTTAAAAAAGTTAATTACAGTTAATGATTAATAAAACTGATTAAATTGGTTAATTAAGGGGATTAAGGCGAAAAAAGGTTCAGTGAGGTGATTATGTGAGTGTGTGTGAGTGATTAGTGATTAATTATACAATAATAATAATAATAATAATAATAATAAAAGAAAAAGGAGAAAACCCTAATTCCCAATCGGTTCCCCTCCCCGCGCCGTCATTCTCGTTTCAATCTCCGACCGTCCCTCTCTCCCTCGTCTCAATCATACCTCTTCCATTTCTTTCGCTCTATTCAACCTGCAACAACAATAACACGGTCAACATATTCAAAAATTTTGTGAAGGGTAAAGTTTTACCGAAGATAACAGCGGCGGTGAAAGGAGTTCTTCGTCGGCGGAAAGGATTCGCGGCGGTGGAAAGGATTCGCGATGGTGGAAAGGATTCTTTGGTGACTTCGATTTGCGGCGGCCTGGGAATGCTTCGGCGGCGGCTTGAGGAGATAAGTTTCCCCCTTTCTGAGTTTATCGGTTTTCTAGGTTTTTTCGGCGTTATTGACTTCGTCTCCTCTTTTTTGATTGTGGATTCTCCTCCTTCTTATATAGGGTTCATAATGGAAAACAATTTGAATGGTACTTGAATGCTGATTTTGATTGATTTTGGACCTTCCATTTTGGTACCAATCAATTTGAAGACTTTCCTATTTCTGTCTCAAACTCTCAAGTGTCTATTGGTCAAAAATTGAATCCTTGATTTGCTGTGTTAAATCCATTGAATGTTAGCTGTCTAGGTTCAATGTTTGGATTTGGATATTCTCCGAATCTTTTGTAGAATATTCTTCTGGATTTTGCTAACTTTCATTTGGGTGCCTTGACAGGTGTGGATAGCGGTGGGTTTTGGGCCAGAGGATGGATCAGAAGCCCAAAATTTCATCATTGGTAACAGCCATGAATTTGGGGATTTCTTCACGTGAGCTGGCTTGTCAACTCTGTCTTTTGGTGCTAAGGTAATAAATCGTGCTGACTAGTTACTGAGACCGCTGATTGTTGTTGTGATTTACGTAATGTTCTAGCTGTTGAAAGTGTTGGGGCTTTTGTTGATACCATTGTCGAGAGTGCAGGAGGATATCTTCTGAAGTTGTAAATTTGTATTTCGATGTAATATGCACTTGGTTTAATTTGTCTCTTGGAATTTATGTTGTTGCAGGATACTGATGGCGGATGGAAATGGAGGATTTCTTTATGTGGTTATCTTCTTTCCTTTCTAGATTTGGTATGTTGCATAATGTTCCGGTTCTGCGTGACTTACGAACTTCATTTCAAGCTTTTGTTTTGTCTATGAAAAAACTGACAGTTTCTCTTGAACAGGGGGATGAGTTCTTCTTGGCATCGAGCATAAAGTTCCCAAGGGTATATCTTCAATTTGATGGAGTGTTTTATCCTTAATTTACTTGCTTCAGGGTTCACATTTGAGAAAGATTTTGGTAGAAACCTTGGTTGGTTTATTGAGACTTTCTGGCTAGATTATTGATGTTATGGATGTGGTTGTTTACTCTTGAAGCTACACTCAGTGTCTTGACTATCTCGTTACTCGGTAATCCTCTAGAACTTTGGCATGCCAATGGAGCATTATGTATTTACTTAATTGTTCCAAAGTTAACCGCTCATGAAAACGTTTACGCTCTAATGTAGGGGGTTCAAAACAGCCGGGATCGTCTGGGGATTATGATTTATGCACTTTAAACCATGAGTTGTGCTCCATCATCATTTAAGACATTAAAACCAAGAAATTCGATGTTGTTCGTAGGTGTATGGGCTTGAACTTTCATTCTTCAAATTATCACGAACGATGCCACCTTCCGAAATTCAATTAATCATGTCTGCATCTGGTTTGCAGATTGTTACTCATGTATGTGGTATTATCATTTCAGGGTTCGGAGACGTTCTTGGTCGGGATGTTCGTATCCGCAATCCCCAACGTCAAGGAAGCATATAAGCGCAAAGGGTCCTCCAAATTAATCTGAAGAAGAAATCCTGCTGGAGATGTCTTATGGGTATGATCTCAAAATCTTTTAATTATCTCTACTAAAGAATACGTTCTAAATCCAGATGATAGATCAAATTATGTTGTTGAAATATAGGTGGAATGAACATGTTGAGCTGTAAGGCATAGGTTCAAACAGACCGGAAAGCACTTTGAGCTCTGTAGTGTTTGCCTCAGTCGTAAAGTGTCCAGAAGCTGGCGTCGTACTGCATAAGTGATGACGACGAAAGACGTAAGATAAGATCACCGTGCTCTGTCTTCTCAGTCCAGCTTCGTCCTTTAGAATGCTTTAACGTCAACTGGGTTATGTTTCTTTCCTTGCTTAGTTGTGGACAGCGGCTAAACGCTATAGCGATCGCCTCGAAGCCGCCGAGCGTCTGTTCAATTTAGTAGTTAAGTCACGGTAAAAACAACGTTGGTGTGGTGTTGTCTTAAAATTCCAACCCACTGGTACTTCATTGCACTTCTGAATAACAGGCCTGGCTTTGTAAACAAGTGTTTGGTTTCCGTCATTCCAATGGGTGCTCTGCATCACTAGAGTGACAACTCAATACCTTGGCATGCGTAGCTTTGTATAAACCCAAGGACCTTTCAGACAAAACTATTCCTTCGGCCTTTATGTAACAAGAAGCTTTACGATACATCAAGACTTGGGATAATTTGGAAGCAGTCTGTAAGATGGCTCAGAGCGAGACTCGCCATCACCAATTAGGAGCGTAAGTTTATTTTCAAACACAAAATAAGCTTCTGAAAATGCCTTAATACATTTGATGGATTCTGAAGCAATTTCTTCCCACATTTATTGGTTGTCAATTTTATCCTCACGATATTTCATTTCGTGTTTTACTCATGTTGTAGGCAATATGTCATCACAAAGACCGGTTCTAGCTGGCGGCAACGGAGTCTATTGAAATATGGTAACGAGCTCATGTTCAATCCGTCGTTAGCTTAGCAATGGTGTTTGGTCCTGCTGTTGAGAAGCAAAAGTTCGTTGCTATCAAGTTATGGAAGGAATTGTAGAAGTCTAGCTTGTGTTAGAATGCTGATCCTGCGGAAGGCTAGATGATAAAGACGGTTGCATCATCGATGGTCGTAGCAGGTGACATTGCATAGCATATTACTGAGAGGTGATTAACTGATTTGGTTGCTTATGATTGTGATTTAAACATGTGATGTGCTTTTGTTATTCTTGTTGGTAATTCCATCGGATACTCTTACGGTGATTTGATCTGAAACTTGTGTTGTGCAGGGTGTTAGCTTGTTGTGTGCTGGTTTGTGGCCAAAGACCCAGACTTGTCGAAGAAACTGCTGAGGAAACACGCGACAGTACCGCAGTCCGGCGTACAAAGGTTACTTGGAAAATTCTTCAAGTAGAGAAAATAAATAGTTGGAAAAGTTGTAACCATTCCAAATTGTGTTCTGTATTAAAACCTTGATACCGCTTGTGGACAAGCTAGTGGTGATAATTGTTAATTTTGAATTCCCCTATAAGTCCATATTTCGCAAGACACTTGCTGTAGTGGCTTTTAGATCTCAAGGACCATTAATTCAGCTTCTTGTAAATATACAATAAACTAGAACTTTGTCTTCACAGATAGAAAATTACGTTGCAACCTCAAAAGGAAAAAAAAGATACTTGCACTTGTTTTCAAACTTGACTTGGAAATTCGGTATTCGTACTATAGACCCAGGTATAAACGCCTCAAGGAATCCAAGTGAAATTTCTTTCCACATAAGCTCAAATTTCCAAATGATTCACATCGTTCGACCTCAAGTCTTGGCACTTTATTATCTTTAGCAAAAAATATTGAAAACGAAATACATTCGAACAGACACTTAGTCTCAAATCCAAACTTGCATTACAATGTCTCAATTTAAGTGGTATCCAGGAAGGGATGTTGATATATCTTGATGAAATTTGGTAGGGAAAGTACTCACGAAAGGGGTACATCAAACCCCTCGCGTCCTTATAACAAAATCTTGATCCATAAACCACTGGAGTCTGTTCTTGATTTTAACGAGATATAGCCGGAAAGCGCATCTAAAGAATATCTTTGGTGGATTGGTCCAATAACAGCTTAAGAGTGAAAGTAACGTTAGTAATAAAATGGATAACATAATAATAGTAAATATGATAGAAATAAATATAATATTAGTAATAATAGTCGCAAAACACAAATATTAAAATAAAGTCAAATAATAGGAAAAAAAAACGCAAAAAGAGGCGGCATCTTAGGGTCAAAAATTAGGGTGCAACACATACTTGCTTCTTCAATATGCTTTGTTTGCTTTCAGATCAGATGCACTTCTCAAAATAGAATCCACAGGAGCATTGCAACTGCACTATCCAACATTCTTGGATCTTTCTGATCGTGATCAGATGCATAAGCAAACTAGCTTCTCCCATAAGCGCTTTATGATACATCACACATAATAACTCTCATATTGTATTAGCTGCACACGTTGATGTTGTTTTCTTGATCTTATATATTTAATTATCATGATCTGCACATAACAAACATTAGAACATAAAATGTTTTTTTCACAAATACTTAATTGTTATCATCAAAACATAGAGATAATCCTGTAGAGACAAATCTTGCTCTTACACAAGTGGCATGAAAATTCCCCAGTGAGTCTGTTCTAAGCAATCACGACAAGATTGATGCAAGAATTCCAGAGTTCATGACCTAAGAGTTCCCAGTGAATTTCCTTGGCTTCAACCTTTCCTAGTGAAGTGATGTATTTCACTCCTCAGTGAATTTATTACAACTTCAGTCCTCCCCAGCGAAGTAGATGTTTATTTCATCCTTATGAAGTCTCAACTCTAACATCTATATCTATGATTTTAATCTGAGCTCCCCCCAATGAAGTGGATATTTATTTTATTCCCTATGTGGCCTCAACTCTGGCATTCCCAGTTATGATTCTCATCGTGGATATCTATTTTATCCCCCGCGAAGTCTCTCTAATCAGAAGTTTTATTCCTCCCAGTGGATCCTTCTCATCCCCAATAGAGTCACATGATTCACCCTGACAATCCCCTAAGTAAAGTCGTGATGTTATATTCCTAAGTGGAATATTCTCTTTTCCCCAGAGAAATTTGAAGCTTTGAAGAAGGACTGTGGTTCCATATGTGGCTTCCTATTCATCCCTAGTGATGTTTTCCATCTTGTGAAGATTGGCCGAGTATCCTCATCGAGATGTTTACTACATCTCCATTTTACTTCTCCTTGTTTGTTTCGTCAGCATAAGCATAACATGACATACATTCATTCTTACAGATATACATGGCATATGTGCATTCTACATTTTTGTGATGCTTGTTTTTTTTCATTCACTTTGGCTGCGTTTATCCCCAAGTGATTTGCGTTGTCTTTTCTCCGCAGTAGAGTCGTCATCCTTAAGCAGAAAGTGCACATCCTTTCTAATTCCCCACTGAGTTTGATCCTCGTGGAAGATTTGTATCTTGAGTTATCTTTTCCATTTCTGGATAAGATAAATCCCTAGTTGAGTTCATTCCTCATAGGGTAGAGTCTTGCTTGACCGTTTCTCTTTAGTTATTTCCTGGATTGAACTTTGGTCCTTGACATTCATTTTTAAATCTCTCTAGGTTGTTGAACCTAGATTGACTGTGCATTTATTTTTCACTTTTCCCCTAGGAAGAATCTGTTCACAGATCCACATTGAAGGTTTTCTGTTTGGATGGCAAATGGCAATCTTCTTTCAAGACAGTTTGTCTGTTCCCAACAAGTTATCAAGATTATCAATCGATCTTCTATCAAATGGCATATCTCCAGAAATCCCTTAGAGAAGTTTGCTGAATACTTTACAAGTGTTTCTCTTTATTTGATAATTAATATTACAAGGATGTTATTTGCTTCAATTTAATTTCAAATTACAGTAGTATCGCTCCTCATTGATTATTCTCCCTAGTGAGTCCACTATTCAAAGTTAATTCCATCAAATGGTATCTCTTTGAGAAGTTTGATGAAGATTCTTATAGTCGATATTTCTCTTTATTTGAGAAGACATGTTTTATGAGTCAACCGACCTGCATCTCTTTTAAAGATCCCCATTGATTTTCCTAATCTCCAGTAAGTTATGGATTCCCGCTGAAGTCCTCAATCTCTAGTGAAATTCCAATTCCATGTGAAGATACTTTCCCATAAAGTATTCACCTTTCTAGGAAGAAACTGAGACCCGTCCGTGGCTCGAGAACCGAGGCGTGGGGAGGTTTACTGTTACCTTTTTCAAGTGTAAGGCTTGATTAAAGAAGAAACTGAGACCCATTCGTGGCTTGTGACCCGAGGCGTGGAGAGGTTTATTGTTACCCTTTTCAAGTGTAAGGCTTGATTAAAGAAGAAACTGAGACTCGTTCGTGGCTTGTGACCCGAGGCGTGGGGAGGTTTATTGTTACCCTTTTCAAGTGTAAGGCTTTATTAAAGAAGAAACTAAGACCCGTTCGTGGCTTGTGACCCGAGGCGTGGGGAGGTTTATTGTTACCCTTTTCAAGTGTAAGGATTGATTAAAGAAGAAACTAAGACCCGTTCATGGCTAGTGACCTGAGGCGTGGGGAGGTTTATTGTTACCCTTTTCAAGTGTAAGGCTTGATTAAAGAAGAAACTAAGACCCATTCGTGGCTCGTGACCCGAGGCGTGGGGAGGTTTATTGTTACCCTTTTCAAGTGTAAGGATTTATTAAAGGAGAAACTAAGACCCGTTCATGGCTTGTGACCTGAGGCGTGGGTGTCGTTTGCGCGAAAATAAGGTGCCGGCACAACAGAAGAGTCGCCACCTTTCGTTATTTATCCCTCAGAGCGGGAAAGGAAACGATCGGAAAAACCTAACGAAGAAGGGGTAAGACAAGGTCGTCGCAACCATTGTCTGGATTCGGGAGTCGGTTACGCAAGGGGAAGGTATTAGCACCCCTCACGTCCGTCGTACTCGACGAGATCCACGCTTGTTGTGTTTACTTGGACGGGTTGGTTTTATCTATCTACCTATCAAGGCTGGCTTAAAAAGAAAAGAAAAATGACTCGGCAAAGCGTCGTACTTTATGCCTACGTATTCTCATCAGAGAACGAGAAATCAGAGTCAACATAGTTCGACCTACGACGGGTTATGGGGGAAGGTAGCTCGCCAATACATCAGTATTGTGCCTACATACTCTCAACCGGTATGAGAGATCAGAGCTCACGTAGTTCGGGAAACTACGGTTTATTTCCTGTCTTTTACGAAAGAAGTGTTTTTTTATTGTGTTTGCAATTTCAATCGCACTAGAGACTATGACCTGAGAGTGAATGCGTCACATGTCACCCAAAGGGTACCATACTAAACATCCAGACTGTGGAAACGAAGCTCTCCAACAATCCTTTCTCAGATAGCTTAAGGCTCGTAACGTACGACAGAAATCATTCATGATTACTGTATCTTAAACTGTTTTGAGATGAGAAGAGAACAGGCCCAACTAGGAGGGAGAATATCAAGTCCTACTGTTGTCATGCCATGGATTCATCCTATGGTTGAGGTTTGAACATGGAACTCCTAGAAGTTGTCATGTATAGGTTTCAACCTAAAATTCTATCATCAATTCCTTATCAAAGGAAATGAGAGTCCTAAGGGATCATGTCAATGATACACCAAAACAGACAAAGCATCAGCTTAACAGTAAAATGCATGCAATGCAAGTGAGGGAGGAAATGTGTGTGGGGTATCAGCCTCCACAAGCTCATCTCAACCTCAAGCCAGAATGGATAACAGTAATCATACTGAAATATAAAACATCATGCTATCAAGCAAAATACAGTAAACTGCAATTATACAGAAGAAAATAAAATCATGCTATCAAGCAAAACAAACCACATGGGCAAGGGAGCTGAGCTCTACCGAATACCCGCAACCAAAGCCATACAGTAACAATACAAGCAGAGGGAGCAACTCAACCTCTAGTGCAATCATGCTCCTAGATTCTACCTATTCTAGATATGGACTTATTCTAATGCATCAAGCAAGTCAAACAAAACATGTCAATACAGAAAAGAAAAAGATGAGAAAGCAACTCCTCCCTCAACTTCAAGCTTCAGCTCTTCCAACAGCAACTCAGTCTTCAGACTTCCATCACTCTTGACAAATATCAATTTGCTTTTCCAGGTTTCAACCCTTCAACATAAGTTTCAACTTATCTTCTCCTTTAAGCTTCAGCTTCTTGATCAGTTCCACCTTCAGGCTTCACCTAATCTTCAGGGGTCTTCAAGTATCAACTTGCTCTTGTTGCTCTTCAAGCTTCAGCTGGAATGACAATACTCAAGGATTAATCCTCTTCCATACTCTTCATTGAAGTCTTCATCTTCACACTCAAGCCCAGCATCTCTCAAGATAATCAAACTAGAGGAAATCACTTATTGGATAAGCTGGGAATATTGAACTGCTTACTGACCACCAAAGGTGACCTATAAGGGTTCAACATCAAAGGAATGGTTCCTTCAAGAGTTCTACTTCCTAGGTACTATCACTTATCCCTCCAAAGGAGAGAGGTGTATACCATGGAAGGACCTTGAATCATAGGGAGGAATGGAGGTGAAAGATACCATCCATGTTAAAGAAAGAAGTTAACTAAGTCTAAACTCTTCCTAATCCCTAACCCTAAAACAATCAACAAAACAAATAAGATCAAGCTCTCAAGCTCCTCAGTGCTCCTCAATGCTCCTACTATGCTCCGCAGTACTCCTCCAAGCAATACCAAGCTCTCCAAGCCCACAAAGCAAAGCAAACAAAAATACAAGCCCACAAAGGCAATACAAACAATCATCAACCATAAAAATCATTGAAAAATAGTATGCTACTATATTAAAACCTAATATAATTTCTAGGGGATCCTACATACCTACCCTTAATACCCTTATATGCCCCAATGTCTATCTTGACCTAGAAGCCCAAAATTTTAGTGTTGTTGTGGACCTATGTTAAGGATTAACCTAATTCTATACAACCTAATGTCATCTAGTCAAAACTAATCTAAAATTCATCACAAAATCATGGAATAAATCCAGGGGGGAGCTAAAGTTTTAATATAACTATCCTAAAAAGAATGGCCTAAAAATACTAAGGGAACTAGCTAAACAAAATTCTACAAATTTATGCATCAACATAAAAGAAATAAAAAGCTATTAAAATAGAAAATATGCAAAAAAATATTAAAAATGCATGAAATGCAAATATTTTTATTTGATAATTTTCTAGACATTAAAATGAAATAGGAGCAAAAATTCCCATGCAAAAATCATTAATTTCCTATTTATTATGATTTTTCAAAGTTTACCATAAAATGAAAGAAAATAAAATGAACTATGAAATGAGGTGGTGTATTTAGTAACCAGATGCAGTTCAAATTAACAGTGGGCTAAAAATGGGGGGTGCAGGTAGTCATGCGTTAGGCCCATATTAATTCAGAAAATCAATTAACGAATAAAAAGAAAAATAGAAATGAAACGGTGTGGATAGCAACCAAATATAGTGTATTTTTGCAATGGGCCAGGATTAGGGGTGTGGATAGTGGTTTCTTCACTAAAGCCCAAGAACTCCTTTTAATGAAACAGAGCGTTTCATGCTAGCTTCAGAATTCCCTCTCAAATTGAAATTAAATCTGGTCCGTCAGATCTTGGTCTCATTCAATGGTCTAACTTGAATCCAACGCTCATGAACTCATCACTAACCTCCAGCTAGGGTTTGCAAGGGAAGCCATGAAAATGCAGAGTATTAAGCTTCATCTTCCTCAAACACGAACTCCATCAATTCTTCATGGAAAACAGAAATTCAAGACCCTATCTTGTCCAAAATTTTATGCTGAATCCAACCATGATCTCAAAATCAACTGAATCATCCTAAATCACTGAATCCGATCCAAGATCAAAAATATGCTCAATCATCAACTATCATGGTTCTTGAAATTTCTTGCATCAGAATACTCACCAACTCACACTGAATGAAATTAGCTATCTAACATGAATTATATCTCACTATACCACGAGTTCTTGATCATCAAAGAAATGGTGTCCAATATTCAACCTTCATCAATTGCTCTCTAACTCTCCAAAATCCATCACCTATGTGTCTCTAACCTTTCTACACTAACAAACTAACCTAATTATGCATAAAACATGGTGTAGTGGAGAATTTGAAAACCTGGTTATTCTTGATCAACAGATGGTGAAATCCTTCACTTCAAGCCTTGAAACTCTTCAGAAAGTTTCCTTGGATGATAATCTTGCTACTGTTTGCAACAAATTTGATGGAGGAGGCTTCAATCTCAAAATTCGATTCTGACTTGCTACCTTGAAAGTTCAATCACCAACTCTTCAATTCACCATGGATTTGCTCTCAAATCAATGTGCACACCTTCAGAATCATCAATGGAGTGTGTTTGTATAGAAAAAAGGAATGGAATTGAAGAAGAATGTAGAATTGAAACTTGACTTGCAATGGAAGCAACAAGATAGCACTCTCTCTCTTTTCTCACTTTTCTCACCAACCTTGCATCTGAGCAAGCCCTAACCATTATATAGGACTTGTTAGAACTGTCCAGAACCTTTTGGAACAATCCAATGAGTATTTGAACTTCTCATCTCATGATATTTTGATTTCACTTCTCACCATATGCTATCTCATGCCAAGCCTCTTGTAACCACCAATTCTGACTTGAAATTCTCCCCATATGAGATGTATGATAGGTTGAGATGCATAACTAACTTGTTTATTGAGTTTCTTTGAGTTTTGCTTTGGTGCCTTAAGATGCAAGTAAGCCATTTCCAAAGCAGCCCTATGATCTAGGTCTCAAATCAAAATTGTGGTTGAACCATTGTTTTTAGAATGTCTTTTAGAGTCAAAATGACCTATTATATGACATGGTTTGGATGTGTAACTTGGGATTTCCAATTTTCAATTTCAACTTATTTAACTTATGCCTCCATTTTAGGCCATTTTCATCACTTTTTGATACAAGCCTTTTCAACATCTCATGACCTTCCTAATAGCCTTAAAACATCATTCTAATCAAGTTTGATGTTGAAGATTTTTCCATTTGAAGCTTGGAAATAGGAGATATGGCCTTATGCTTGAAATGACCTATAATGTCCAAATGACCAAAATGCCCTTGACTTGTCAAAGCCATAACTTGAGTTCTACAAATCATATCAAGGACTTCTAGTACTCTCTAGAAAGATAAGAATATGCTCTACAACATTCATGTTGACCAAGAGTTCATAGTAATCATCCTACTAGGGCAAAAGTTGGATTCAAGTTGGGTAACTTCCAAGGACCCAGATTCACATACCTCAGATGACCTGTAATTTGTCAAAGTCATAACTTGAGCTCTACAAATCCTGTCAAGGACTTCTAATACTCAAATTAAAGCTAAGAACAAGCTCTACAACATTCATGTTGTGGGGAAGATGAGATGCCAATCACGTCTTGAGCTACACTGCCTTGAAGATAGGGATCAAACTAGGGGATTTTACACTGTCAAGCCTTAGAAACCCTAGCTTGAAACTTCTCAAACTCCTCAATCATGATGAGTTGGTCTAGGAATCATCCTTATAGCATCTCAATGCATCATTACATGATCACATGGCTCTTGGATTAGGTCTCAACCCTCTCCAAATCATCAGTTGACCTAGGGTTGACCCAGTCAAACCCTAATTCCACCACTCATGGCTGAATCTTCTGAGTTCTTGTACAATGACCTCTCTAGGCTTCATGATGGCTTTCAAGACATCTCATAAGCTTTCTCAAAGCTTCAAGTCCATCCTCATAGTCTCAGAATCATCTGAGGAGCTCCCACAACTCTCAAGTTATGAGACACACAACCTTGGTTTCAGTCAATCTCTCTGAGGATCTCTTGAGTTCTCTGACAAAGGTATCAACCTTTGAACACTTGAATAACCTTCTTGGCTAGCTTCATAGTCTTATATAACTCTTGCTGGGTAATCATTCCTCTTGATCTACTGCACCCATATCAATGAGAAGCGGATGATGAATGAGATGAACCACAAACTTGGTAAATAAGTGTTGGTCAAATTTTGGGGTGCAACAGCTGCCCCTATTCAAACGGCTTGAACCTGACTGGGTGAGGAGCGAACGGATCTCAGCCAATCGAGGTGCGAGACGGTTGAATACCGATAAACCCGGAAATTTGCCAACTGCACAAGCACACGATACTCTGATGGGAACAAATCTTCGAAAACTAAGATAATAGCTGCACGACAACTAGCTGGAGAATTGGTCACACGGTAACTGGTAGTACATAGCCGATCATGACATCAGGCATCACGATTCCTCGGGACTCTTCATGTTAACCATCAGGTTAATCATGCCATCAGGCATTCCAAGAAGACTGTCGGGCATCAGCCGGACCTCAACCATCAGGTTGATCATGCCATCAGGCATCCAAAGAAAATTCTCGGGCATCAGCCGAACTTCAACCATCAGTTGATCATGCCATCAGGCATTCAAAGAACTTGTCGGGCATCAGCCGGACTTCAACCATCAGGTTGATCATGCCATCAGGCATTCCGCATTACTGTCGGGCATTAGCCGGACTTCATCAGCAAGTCGGGAATAGAATTCTTGGTCAATCATGAGCCAACTGGGAACATCTAAACCTCTGCCATCAGGCACTCCGCATCAGCTGAGAGAACTGCTTTATTAACACGGTCAGACTTCAATCATGGAGTCTTCAGGGGAGGTTTCAACTTCGCCGTTAGAAACCTGCTGGGGATGACGCATCGCCGCTGGGGAATTCTGGAGAACTATCAAGTAACTCCGCTCCGGGGGTCCAGAAATCATTCTGGAGGAATCAACTCTGCTGAGGACTTCAAGAATCATCTTGGACGAATAACTCCACCGTGGAACTTCAAGAATCATCTTGCACCGGTAACCATGCTGGAGCTTTCAGGAATCATCCTGAGCGAACACTCTGTTGGGGATTTCAGGAATCATCCTGGGCAACCTTTACTGGGGACTCTAAGTATCCACTTGAGCACTCAACTCTGGAGACTACACTGGGTACATAAGAATCATCTTAAGCACACGGCCCTGCTGGGGAATTCAAGAATCATCTTGAACCGAAGGCTTCGCTGGGGACTTCAAGAATCATCTTGAGCAAGCGGCTTCGTTGGTGAGGGTGTCAGGAATCATCCTGAGCAATCGATTCTGCGGTGGAACACCTTCAAAACAAGAACGGTAACAACCTATATCATGTTTATTATGCGTATGCTTCAGCAATGGCACAATGCTCCACACGGTGGAAATGTTATGCGTTTATGAGAAATGCTATGCAATCATGTAATATGATGCGATCCCGTCAGCAAAATAAATGCCGAGGGGGAATTCTCCTGTCAAGGAGAAAGAAATACACAGACAGAGGAATCATCCTGCTGAGGAGAACATGGTCACGCCAATATCAATTGGACTCCGCAGGGGACACAACTTCAGTTGACTGCGGGGGAAACAACTTCAGTTGATTGCTGCAGGGGAACGAAGCTCTACGAGAACTTGGACCTGCTGAGGGAAAGCGATGTCAATCGCGGGAATGACCTGCGTGGCCTTCATGGCTACTTCTCTAGAGATAACGACTCTGTGGAAACAACTTCGGTTGTTCAACCCTCCACTGAGGAGAACCAATCATGGCTTGAGCAGCTTCCAAGGATTCGGCTCTCTTGGGGATCTGCAAACTCGGCTGAGGAAGGAGAAACCATTCTGCTTCGCTGGGGAGAGTACGACTCTGGTGGGGAATTTCAATTCCGCTGGAGACTTCAGTCTAGCCTATCAGTTGCTGCACACTTCGGTGAACGAATAGTTTCCTACGAAACTTGCACTTGTGACCCGGTGCTGGGGGTGAACACACGCTTCGGCGCTTGACTCAGCTGAGGAGATGACGTTCTTTCAGGACGCATCTGGTTGGGGAGAGAATCTTCTCTGCCTGGAGACATATCAATGCTCACGATCTTGCGTTCAGACTCTGCGGGGAGAGGCTACTGAACTCTGCTGGAGAAGGAGGAATCATCCTGCTTCGGGATGCGCACGGCGCACTGCCTGGAATATGCTACACCTGTAACAACACAAACAAACAGACAAGACACCCTTCTCAAAGGGACCTATCAAGGTTATCATCTCATGACAATATTCAAGTAATTTATTGTTTTAACAATCCGTGGCCTGAGCCAGTAAGTTTATGTATGCGCATTTTATCAAAAACATCGGCGTTCTTTTTCGCAAACAAAACAGATAAATGCTAAACAGACAAACAAAATTGCTGAATAGTATGCTTTTATTGATAACGAACCCCTAAATGGGTAAGAATGTTTTACAACAGAGGCAAGCTCCTGGAATGAGGAAGCCGCACAAAAGTAAAACATAAATATACATCAGTATATGCAAATGTCGGCAATAAGGCGTAGACGAACACCATGAGTTGATCCCTCTATGACCCACTCGACTTCGATACTTCTCCGACGCTTCAACCTCGGAAGAGATTGATTCAGATAAACGGCCCTCAGGTCTTCCGAACCACTAAATAATGAAAGTCCACACGCGGAACGTAGTCATTTGCTTTTTCAAATCCCTAACTTTTGCGTGAACCGCCCTTTGCGGGTTTTCAGTTCACCGGGATACCCTTTTTTGCCGAAGCCGCCCAGTGTAGGTTTTCGACTTCGTGGGTGTACATTTTTCAATTTATATCCCTAATTTTTTCCCGAACCTTTTATTCTGTTTTTGGTTCGCCGGGATGCCCCATTTTTGCCTGGACTCTCTTTTTTTGTCCAGCGGGTCGCTTTCAAGCAAAGTATTTTTTAACTGCGTCCGTGTTCACCGGGGATGCAAAATCTTCACCATCCATCGTGGATAACAACAAA
The DNA here is from genome assembly GCA_963859935.3 of Lathyrus sativus. Lineage (NCBI taxonomy): Eukaryota > Viridiplantae > Streptophyta > Magnoliopsida > Fabales > Fabaceae > Lathyrus > Lathyrus sativus. Next base: position 8,567 of record CAWUDS030003593.1, on the reverse strand, counting down.
GCTCCTCCCGAGAAGACCTTGTTGACGACGTACGGACCTTCGTAATTCGGAGTCCACTTGCCCCGGTGATCGGAGTGTGGACGAAGAATCTTCTTCAGGACGAGATCACTCGTCTGAAAGCTTCTAGGACGCATCTTCTTATCATAAGCTTTCTTCATTCGGCTTTGGTACAGACGACCAAACGCAATCGATGCTAACCTCTTCTCGTCCATCAGGCTGAGTTAGTTCAGTCGGTTCGTAATCCATTCTGCCTCGTCAAGTTTCACATCAACCAAGACTCGCAAAGAAGGGATCTCCACTTCTAACGGTAGGACAGCTTCCATACCGTACACCAAGGAGAAAGGAGTTGCCCCGGTTGACGTACGTACCGTCGTACGATAACCGTGCAGTGCAAATGGCAGCATCTCGGGCCAATCTTAGTAGGTCACAACCATCTTCTGAACAATCTTCTTTATGTTCTTGTTGGCCACTTCAACGGCGCCATTCATCTTCGGCCGGTAAGGAGATGAGTTGTGGTGTTCAATCTTGAAACTCTGGCACAGCTCCTTCATCATCTTGTTATTCAGATTCGAACCATTATCAGTAATGATCCGCTCGGGAATTCCGTAACGACAGATGATGTCCCTCTTTATGAATTTAGCCACCACCTGCTTGGTCCCATTAGCATACGAGGCTGCCTCCACCCACTTGGTGAAGTAGTCGATAGCTACCAGAATGAAGCGATGACCGTTAGATGCAGTGGGCTCGATCTTGCCTATCATGTCGATGCCCCACATGGAGAACGGCCACGGGGAGGACATGACATTTAACGGGCACGGCGGCACATGAACTTTATCAGCATAAATCTGGCATTTATGACATCTCTTCGCGAATTTAAAGCAATCCAACTCCATAGTCAACCAGTAGTACCCCGCTCTTAGGATCTTTCTCGTCATAGCATGCCCACCGGCGTGCGTACCAAATGTGCCTTCATGGACTTCTTCCATGGGCATACTCGCCTCTTTCTCATCTACACATCTGAGTAGCACGAGATCATGGTTTCTTTTATACAACACTCCATCAGGATTGAGATAAAAGTTTCCAGACAGCCTCCTCAGAGTCTTCTTATCCTGGGTTGACGCACCCGCAGGATACTCCTTGGTCATGAGGAAAGTCTGGATGTCATGGAACCATGGCTTACCGTCGGCGGCTTCCTCGATTGCAAAGACAAATGCCGGTCTATCAAGACGGGATAGTACAATTCTTGGAGCCTCATTCCAAAAATTGACTTTATACATCGAAGCCAACGTGGCTAAGGCATCAGCCATCTGGTTCTCCGCTCTGGGCACATGATGGAGTTCCACTCGATCAAAGAACGGAAGTAGCCTTCTGGCATAATTCATGTACCGCACCAGATTCGATTGACGAGTATCCCATTCCCCTTTAATTTGGTTAATTACGAGCGCTGAGTCACCATATACGTTTAGATTCTTGATTCTCAAATCAATTGCCTCTTCTAGACCCATGATGCATGCTTCGTACTCCGCCTCATTATTGGTGACTGGAAACGTCAGTCTCGCAGTAAACGGGATGTGGGATCCATGGGGAGTCGTGATGATAGCCCCGATGCCACTTCCATAGGAATTAACCGCCCCATCGAATATCAATTTCCACTGGGATTTCCTATCTGGCCCCTCGTCGGGCAACGGCTCGTCGCAATCCTTCGCTTTGAGAAACATAATGTCCTCGTCAGGGAATTCAAATTTCATCGGCTGGTAATCCTCGATCGGCTGTTCGGAAAGGTAATCAGACAATACGCTTCCCTTGATGGCCTTCTGGGACACATACTGAATATCGTATTCCGTTAACACCATTTTCCATCTGGCAATCCTGCCCGAAAGAGCCTGCTTCTCGAAGACATACTTGATTGGATCCATCTTCGAAATTAGCATGGTGGTGTGATTGAGCATGTACTGTCGCAGACGTTTGGCAGCCCAGGCTAGTGCACAACACGTCTTCTCCAGCGTCGAGTATCGAGATTCACAGTCTGTGAACTTTTTACTCAAGTAGTAAATGACATGCTCCTTTCTGTCCGTCTCGTCGTGCTGACCGAGAACACACCCCATACTATTCTCCAGAACTGTCAAGTACATGATTAATGGCCGTCCAGCCACTGGGGGTATCAAGATTGGAGGTTCTTGAAGATACTGCTTTATCTTGTCGAATGCCTTCTGGAAATCTTCATTCCAGATGATCGCCTGATCTTTCTTTAAAAGCTTGAACATCGGTTCACACGTGGCCGTGAGCTGAGAAATAAACCTTGCAATCTAGTTTATTCTGCCCAAGAAACCACGAACTTCTTTTTCTGTTTTTGGCGCTGGCATTTCTTGAATTGCTTTTATTTTCGCAGGATCTACCTCGATGCCTCTTTCACTCACAATAAACCCCAGTAATTTTCCGGACCGTACTCCGAAAGTACACTTGTTAGGATTCAGCCTCAACCTAAACTTCCTAAGCCTCTCAAAAAGCTTCAATAAGTTGACCATATGTCCCTCCTCCGTTTGGGACTTCGCAATCATGTCATCAACATAGACTTCAATCTCATGATGAATCATGTCATGAAACAAAGTTACCATTGCTCGTTGGTAAGTGGCCCCTGCGTTCTTCAGACCGAAAGGCATTACCTTATAGCAAAATGTTCCCCAGGGAGTGATAAACGTCGTTTTCTCCATGTCCTCCGGCGCCATCTTGATCTGGTTGTAACCGGAGAAGCCATCCATGAACGAAAACACGGAGAACTGGGCTGTGTTGTCGACCAACACATCGATATGAGGCAACGGGAAATCATCTTTAGGGCTCGCTCTATTCAAATCCCGATAATCGACACACATCCGTACCTTACCGTCCTTCTTCGGTACAGGCACTATGTTGGCGACCCACGGAGGGTAAGTGGTGACCGCTAAGAAGCTAGCATCAAGCTGCTTCTGCACTTCTTCTTTGATCTTAACGGCCATATCTGGTCTCGTCCTCCTAAGCTTCTGCTTAACGGGAGGGCAATCTTCTCGCAGCGGCAAGTGGTGGACCACGATATCCGTGTCAAGTCCGGGCATATCTTCATATGACCAAGAAAAGACGTCACTATACTCTTGAAGCATCTCGACCAATCTCTTCTTGACATCATTCTGTAGTGCGGCCCCTATCCTGACGTTTCTGACGAGCTCTTCAGAACCCAGATTCACAATTTCGATCTCCTCCTCGTGAGGCAGAATAACCTTCTCCTCTTGTTTCAACAAGCGGGCCAACTCTTCAGGAAGGTCTTCGTCTTCATCAATCTCTTCTTCGGCTTGATAGATCGGGCAATCGAAGTCGAAGTGAGCTGTAGAAGGTCCAGAGTCGATGTCATCTGTTATGTGAGTCCTGCAATAACAAGGGTTAAGTTTAAAACAAGGATGCGCAGGTTAGCACAAACCCTGTTGCCATTTTACTGTTTTTCAAAACAAATATAAAACAGGAATAACAGAGATCACAAAATTTGAATACGAAGAAAACGCCTTTGATTTATTAACAAAATGCATGTACATAATCCAACAAGGCCCTGACAATAACACCGCTATGCCCCGGGTAAGACATAGGGTTGTACAATGATTGGAAAAAGTAAATCATTACTCTTCACTTGTCATCTGGATGATATCCTTGATGGTCCAATTGTTGAGGCCCTCGCCTGGCTTGCTTGGCTGAATCCAAGAGTCGAGGTCACAATCGTTGTCCCCTCTGTCTTCAGACGTTGCGTTGATGCTTTCGAAGATCACTCCGCCACTGGTAAATTAGATCGGCCCTTTACCTCGAGACGCACTGCTAGACGAAGAAGAAGAAGCTTCAGCTCCAGGAGAATATCCCAACCCAAACTTATCCTGCTTGTTGGGTATCTCCAAAATTCTCCCCCAGCCTGGGGTAGACCCAACTTGGACAACGGCCCGAGCTTCTTTGAACGAGGAGAGATTCATCTCTGGCTTTTCCGTGACTACAGGAGCTACGTCTTTCACCTTGACAGCTTCGAACGCTTGGCAAAGAGTTTCATGGATTTCACCATCCATTTCCACATACTTAAAGGATGACAAATGGCTCACCATTATGTCTTCCTCGCCACACACGGTTACTATGCTTCCCCCGACAACATATTTGAGCTTTTGGTGTAACGTGGAGGTCACGGCACCAGCAGCATGGATCCATGGCCGACCCAATAGGTAACTGTAGGCATGCATGATGTCCATAATATAAAAGACCGTATCGAACATTTCCGGACCGACTTGGATCGGCAGGGTCACCTCCCCGAAAACGTGGCGTTTAGTTCCATCGAACGCCTTCACAACCAGATCACTGGGTATGCAGAGCACTCCACGAGTATCCAACTTCATTAATGCCTTCTTTGGAAGAACATTAAGCGACGAACCCGTGTCCACCAGCACGTGCGACATGACTGTGCCCCTACATTCTATCGAGATGTGCAGGGAGCTATTGTGATTCCTCCCTTTTGGCGTCAGCTCTAAGTCCGTGAACCCTAGCCCATTGCCAGCATTCACATGGGCTACGACCTCTTCTAGCTGATTCACCGATATTTCTTGCGGTACGTAGGCAGCGTTCAACACCTTCAGCAACGCGTTGCGGTGTGCTTCAGAACACAGCAACAAGTTGAGAATGGAAATCTTCGAAGGCATCTGATGGAGATGATCTACAATCTTGTAGTCGCTCTTTTTGATCAACCGCATAAACTCCTCGGCATCTTTGACCAGCAAATCTTTTTCTACCCCACACGGGACTTCTTCGACGACTTTGCTTTTACCCTTATCGGCCGCATCAGCTCTGACCGCTTTATCCGCCTTAACCTCTGGCGGTGCAAACACTCTTCCACTGCGAGTAATACCACTGATTCCTGCAAGATTCTCCGCAGTCGACCCATACGGTTCCAGCTCCAACTTTTGTCTGTTGCAATAGACTTCAGCCTCATAATGCCACGGAACGACGTTAGTGCTCTCGAATGGTATCGGCCCAGCTTTGGTAATGGTAATTGTGGGCGGTCTGGGCGCAGAAATAGTTATTGGCCGGCGAGGGATGGCGATGGTGGCGACTTCATCGGCCTGCTTCAGCACTACCTCTCCTGATCCACCTTCAGCCCTCCGGCTAAACTGCAGAATCTCCTCAGTCATCAGACTTTGAATTCCTTCGACCAACTGCTCACATCCATCAGAATGCGTGGCACAGTCTATGCATAGTTCTCCGCACCCTGGAAAGAACCCTCTTTTTCAGCAACTTAGCTTTAACGAAGCTGTTGCGGTAAAATTTGGATGTCAAGCTATTGATTAACTTGAATCTTAATTCATTTACAACTGGTCTTTGATTTATCCTAAGGAAAGGTTAAAGAAAGGAAAAATCTAAAAGGGAGAGATATAAGGTTCGGGGGTTGGTTAAATTTAGGGAAGGTATTAGCACCCTAAACTTCCGTAGTACTCTACGGGAACCTTTTGTTTATTTTTTTTTATTTATTTCATTAATTATTTTGCTTTAGGGTATATACAAAGGATTGAAAATTAAAAAAAGACCTAGGGGTTAATTCTAACTTTACTCGGCAAGACATCGCATCTTGTGCCTACATATCCTTACGGGAATGGAATCAGAGTAACTGTAGTTCCCCTCAAAAGGGAGGTTAGAAACGTCTTGACTGTGGCCAAGGTTTCAATGGGGAAGTAAGCACATCTTAAGGATATGCTTAGTGGAGTTCAGAGACTCCAATCTCTATGTTAAAAAAATGTTAATTAAAATTAAAATAGGGTTAAATTAGGGATTCCACGGCGGAAAACCTTAAAACAGAGTACGGCGACTCTTTTGGCCTAACACTAGGATAAAAGCAATTTTGCCCACGGCGGGACACCTAGGCTAAACAGGGTTTGATCCATTAAAGGGGTAAGGCTATTGACTCGGCGGCCAAAAGGTTGGACCTAATCCTTCGGAAGGATAAAACTGTAAAAAAATGTGAAAATATGACAAATCATTATATGGAGGAATAATTAAGGTACAGAAATAAGAAAAGTAATAAAGGCAGAGGGTATAAAGAAACAAAGAAACATTTCTGAAAACAAGAAGAATATGAAATATGTAATGACACTTAGAATGAAGTGAGGGAGAAAAATAGTGTGGGGTTGTGGCCACCACAAACACATCTCAACCTCGAGCATGCACATGAAATGCCAAAAGAAAGAAAAGTAATAAAAGGGTACATAAAATGACACGACAAACATCAAACATCAGGAGTTCTTTACGAAAAGGTTTTAATTTTTTAATATTTTAATTATAAAAAAAGGTTTTAATTTTTTAATAAAAAATATTTAAGTTAAAATTATAAAAAAAAAATTAAGTTTAAATTATAAAAAAACAATTTTTTTGGAGGAAAAGTCTTTTCAGTGTTTTTTTAAAACAAAAAAGGCTTTTCATCCAAAAAAAGGCTTTTCAGTTTTTTGGGAAAAGGTTTTTGGGAACAAAAAGGTTTTTTTTTTCTTCTTGGGAACAAAAAGGCTTTTCAGTTTTTAAAAAAGGTCTTACTAAAAAAAAGGTTTTAATAATAAAAAAAAAAAGGGTTTTGATTTTAAAAAAAGGTTTTGATAAAAAAGGGTTTTGATATTAAAATCTAGGGACCTAAACACACATGGAGATTAACATGGCAAAATATGCACATAAACATGAAAAAGCAAAAGGTTTAGTAATTTAACGGACCTAAACACATTAACATGGCAAAATATGCACATAAACATGAAAAGGCAAAAGATTTAGTAATTTAACCTACGAAGCGGAGGTTTGCTTCGATAAATGTGAAAAAGGTTTGAATAAGGGAACACTGGAGAGCTCCAATCCTTCTGACGAGTTATGAGAACGACCGCCTTTCTTCTCTGGGGATCTCCTTTGTTTTTCCCTTTCTCTCTCCTCTTTTCTGAAGAAAACCTTCTGACTCCCCTTTTCAACAAGGCAACACATGTATATATAGGGAACAAATTAGGGTTAACACCAAATTGTCAATAATGTCCCTAAAGCCCATTTTAAAGCCCAAACTAAATAATTAGTTAAGAAAAATAAAATTTAAATAATTTAAAATAATTAAAATAAACTTAAAATAAAAACTAATAATCCTTTTGATTCCTAAAATCAAAAATATTATAAAAAGAACAAAATTTTTTCCAATATTTTTTATTTTATGATTTTTTGGATATTTTTATGAATAATTTAGAAAAAGGTGAAAAAAAATAATATTTTAAAAAATAATTTAATTAAAATACGAAAATAATAATTAAATAATAATAAAAAACTATTTTTGTTATTTTTTTAATGAAAGATAGAAAAATTTAGAGTAAAAATAATAAAAAACAAAAAGGTGACAAAGGTGAGATTCGAACTCTCAACCTCTCACACTCACAACTCCTTACACATGTCCTCTTGCCAATTATGTCATTTTTACTTTTTAGAAAAAAATGCATGCCATATGATATTTACCTGCAAAAAGTCAAACGACTACACAAATTTGTTAGTAATTTATTAAATGCAATAAAATGCAATGAAATGCGACGACAAATCTTAGGGCAAAATTTGGGGTATTACAGTTGCCCCTATTTAAATAACTTCACCGGGTGATTTGAGCAACGGAGACTCGAGAAATCATGGTGGAGGGATTTAAATACAGATAACCAAAAATTTTGCCTTTAGACGCAGTGCTATGCAATGATATGGACAAAACAAAACGAACTATAATGCTAAATATGATATGAATCTGATATGATGCGTATGATGAAAATGACAAATGCACGGATACAGACGAAACAACGTCACAGGGGACGACCCATCGAGGAATTGCACTAGGGAAGAAGACATGTCATATCTGGAAGAACATCGGGTAGACACGACACATAATTGTTGATAGGTGCCAAGTAAATTAGAAATTGTCCGCAAGGTAAGACGCGGGTAAAGCACGAGCTCAGGAGAAAAACGCAAATGGGGATAAAACACCCATGATGCCAAGTAAATAAATTTTGCCCACAAGGTAAGACGCGAGTAAAACACGACCTCAGGGAAAAAAAAAAGTAAATGGGGGTAAAACACCATGATGTTAGGTAAACCCAGGAATATCTGGTAAACGGGGAATAAAACACCCGGGATAAAGGTACATGGGGGATAAAACACCCAAGATAGAAGGTAAGTGGGGAGTAAAGCACCCAAGATAGACATGTAAATGGGGAGTAAAGCACCCAGGATAGAAATGTAAATGGGGAGTAAAGCACCCAGGATAGAAATGTAAATGGGGAGTAAAGCACCCAAGATAAAAATGTAAATGGGGAGTAAAGCACCCAAGATAAAAATGTAAATGGGGAGTAAAGCACCCAAGATAGAAATGTAAATGGGGAGTAAAGCACCCAAGATAGAGAGGTAAATGGGGAATAAAGCACCCAAGATAGAAATGTAAATGGGGAGTAAAGCACCCAAGATAGAAATGTAAATGGGGAGTAAAGCACCCAAGATGTGCACATGTATAGGAATTATGCTATGACATA